>BSBK01003661.1:0-5000 GCA_027943335.1 Chamaecyparis obtusa | reverse complement strand
TCTTCTGATAAGATTAGGCTAATGCAACATCCAAATCACATTTAGTGATCGGTAGATAGGGGATGGACCCCAAGTCTAGTCCTCAAGTATTCAAATGTATCCTTCGGTAGGGGCTTTGTAAATATGTCTGCAAGTTGTTCTTTTGATGTAACAAACTCTAGTTTAACTTGCTTCTCATGTACCTTGTTCTCTTAAGTAGTGATACTTAATAGATATATGCTTTGTTTTAGAGTGCATCACTGGATTTTTTGAAATGTTTATTGCACTTGTGTTATCATAATATATAATCACCGACTCAGTGATTATCTCATTCATACCTTCCAATACTTGCTTAATATATGCAATATTTGAATAGTTTGTAGCAGTAGCAACATACTCTGCTTTGGATGTAGAACTGAGAAATGCAAGCCTGCTTCTTACTTGTCTATGTAACAAGTCTTTCACCAAAGAAAAATACTCCTCCGGTGGTACCTTTTTTGTCATCCACATTTCCAGCCCAATCAGCATCGGTATAGACTCTAAGTTCAAATTTGCCTTCCTTAGGATACCATAATCCATAATCTTCTATTTTCTTCAGGTATCTTAAGATTCTCTTTGTAGCAACCATGTGTTGACTCTCTAGGGTTTGCAAAAAATCTTGCAACAATTCCCACAGCATGTGCTATGTTGGGTCTACTATGCACTACATACATTAACTTACCAATCATAGATCGGTACAGTGTCTAGTTTCACCTCTGTAGTTTCATCTTCCTTAGTCAGTTTACATCCAGTAGTCATTAATGTTCCCACAGGTTTAGCATCTTCCATGCCAAAGGTTTTCAATACTTCCTTGATATATTTGGATTGTGTGATGAATATACCATCATTCTATTGAATCACTTGTAGTCCTAGAAAGAACTTAATCTCTCTGAACATAGACATTTCAAATTCACTTCTCATTTCATCAACAAATGACTTACAGATTTGATCTTATCCTCTAAATATAATGTCATCCACAAATATTTTAGCAATAAGAATAGTATCATCAGTATCTCCTTTCATATACAAATTGTTTGTTCTCACTTGTTCTAACAAATCCAAATACTTAACAAATAAGTATGCAGCCTCTCATACTAGGCTCTCGGTGTTTTCTTCAAACCATATAAAGCTTTATGTAATCTACATGCAATATCTTTGTTTTCTGGATCAACGAACCCTTTAGGTTGTTTTATGTAGACTTCTTCTTCAAGTATCCCATTCAGAAATGTTGACTTGACATCCATTTGGTAAACTTTGAACTTTTTGTGTGCAGCATATGCAAGTAACATTCTAACTCCTTCTAATCTAGCAACAGGTGCAAATGTTTCACCATAATCAATTCCTTCCTCTTGTGCATATCTTTTGCATACCAATCTAGCTTTATTTCTTGTTACCTCTCCATTCTCATTTTGCTTGTTTCTGAATATCCACTTAGTACCAATAACATTCTTATCTTTAGGTCTAGGTACTAAGTTCCAAGTTTTGTTCTTCTCTATTTGTTCTATTTCATCTTTCATTGCATTAACCCATTCATCATTTTCTAATGCAACTTTTACATTCTTCGGTTTATAATCACAAACTAGACATGTACCTTATCTTGCTTTACTCCTTGTTTGCATGCCAACTTGTCTGTCTCCCATGATTTGTGTCTCAGGATGATGTCTTCTGACAAAAATTGCCAGTATCTAATTTCTTCTTTCTTGTTCATCTTGTGCAGGTTCATTTACTTGCTCGATGGGTGCTTCCTGCTCGTCAGTTTCTCTTTCTTGTTCCTCAGTATTATTTTCCCTGCTGACTAGTTGTTCACTATCTGCGGCTTCGGTAGATACCCAGGTTGTTTAATGTAAGTGAATCTATTGTAGTCTTCCGGTTCCTTTATGCTTCCTCTACATTCTTATCATCAAACTCATCAACTTGAACATTAGAACTTTCAATCATTTTATTAGGAACTCTGTTCAGACACTTGTAATGCTTTACTTTTACTGGAATATCCTAGAAATATCCCTTCATCACCTTTTGAGTCAAACTTTCCATTTCTTTCATCTTTCAGAATAAAACATTTGCTCCAAAAATTTTGAAATAACTTACAGTGGGTTTGTGTCCAAACCATAACTCATAGGGTGTCTTATTAGTGTCCTTCTTCAGTTGTACTCAATTTAGCACATAAACAACAGTGCTAACGACTTCTCTCTAGTATGTCTGGGCAACATTCTTTTCTATCATTAATGTCCTTACGTAGTCAACAATTGACCTATTCCTCCTTTCAGCAATGCCATTCTGTTGCACAGTGTCCTCGGTGCAGAGACTTGTCTTTTAATACCATGCTCATACAAAAATTAGTAAATTCATCAAAGATAAATTCACCTCCCTCTATCAAATCTTAAGCATTTTAATTATTTACCAGTCTCTTTTTCTACTTTTGCTTTATACGACTTGAACATCTTGAATGCCTCAGATTTTTCTTTCAAGAACATGACAGTCATCAACCTAGTATAATCATCAACAAAAAGAATAAATATTTGTCTCCATAGTAACTTTTGAGTTCTCATAGGACCACATAGGTCAGTATGCACTAACTCAAGTATCGTTCTTTGTTGAATAATATTTCTTTTGAAACAAGATTTAGTCATTTTAACCCCTTCTGACATTCATGACACATAACATGATCCAGCTTAGATAAGTTAGGAAGACCTCTAACTCTTTTCGTTTTATTGATCTTAATCATGTTATCAAAATTTACATGAAATAACTTTTTATGCCACAACCATGCATCTTCATCTTTCATCATTAAACAAGAAGACTGATCATTATCAAGAATAAAATAGATTACCTCTAGATTGTGTACCAGTTCTAACAAGTCTTCCTTCATCATCAAATATTTTCACCTTTTGCTCTCAAAAGCAACTCGGTGACCTGAATTGTTTAGTTGTGCCACACTTAGCAAATTATAGTTCAATCCTTTTACCCAATAAGCATTTTCACATTTATAATCTATCATTTATCATCAAGGATCCTTTACCCTCTTACCATACATGGTGCATCATTTCCCATTCTTACAGATCCTCCATTGTGTTCTTCAAGATAATCAAATTTTTCTTCATCACCAGTCATGTGATGTGTACAGCCACTATCTATAATCCATGTATCATTTTTATTAACCTTAGAGATAAGTGTTGTCTCTACATACCTTTCATCTTCTTTGGAATCATCCTTCATTGCCACAAATACTACCTCCACATCATCGTCAATGTCGGTATTGGTATCGGTGATATCTTCTTCCTCAGCAATGTAGCATACCTTCTTGCCTTTGTCATTATTGTCTCGGTTGTCTCTGTTGTAGTGTTGGTAGCCTTTATTGTATCTTCTCACATAGCTTCCTTCAGATCAGTCTTTGGTTCTTTCATCATCTTTCTTGTGTGGACATCTAGCAACAATGTGGCCAACTTCTTTACAGTTAAAGCATGCTAAAGGTAATTTACCTCTATACCTTCCTTTACCTTTAGGTAACCTTTTGGCCATAAGAGCTTCAAGTTCATCAAGCTCATCATCAGTATTGCTATCACTATCATCATTCTTATTTCTAGACTTAACAATCTTTAGAGAAAACATGAAAGCGGATTCAATAGACGGTACAACACTATTATCATAATTTTTCAGTTCAAATGCTGTAAGCTTTCCAATCAGATTATCAAGAGTGAGTATGCTATTAGGTGCTGACCTATTTTCATTAATTGCAGATATTTTGATGGCATAGATAGGCAATAGGGTCCTTAGAACTTTTCTTACCATAGTGTCTTCATCAATGACTCCATCTGATGCTCTAATAGCGTGAACTGCCTCCTTTATTTTATTTGTGTACTGCATAATGTTTTTCACCTTCTTTCATCTTCATGTCATCGAATCTTCCTCTTAAGCTTTCTGCTCTTTCTCTCTTGACATTCACATCACCACTATAAATTTGAACAAGTTTATCTCACATCTACTTAGCAGTAGTACAGTCCTTGATGTTTATCATGTGATATCTTTCCTTATAGGTAATTATTTGTTTAATTGGGGATTTTCTCTTATGGAAGTGTGTATCCTTGATTAAAACCTCTTCATTTTTTGCAATCACATGGTCCATCATAAAAAAAATCCCTTACTTGGGGGCTTAAAGTGTGTCATCCTTCATCAAGAATCCTTTTTGACCTAGCAATAGGGGGAAGAGGTGAATTCTTGTTCTCCTTATCCTCTTTTTGTCAGATATGAATTTTTTTTTGTTCAATAAGTCCTCTTGGAGGTAGATGTCTTGGAAAAAAATATATCTTTCTCCTAAGGATACCTTTCACTTGTTACAATATTTTACATAGTTTTCTCTTCCTTGGCCTCTAAGGAGTTTTTTGTCTTTGCTTATGGTTGCATGTACATTGTTTCCTAACAAATATCTCCTAGGTGTTGAAGTTGGGTATCCTTATTCTTATATTCCTTATGATGCCATCATATCTCTATGTTGTTGTCTTAAGGATGGGGGCTTATATGTAGCCTCCTTGTGTATTAGATAGCACATTCCTTTGGAGACAATTTTTTTCTTGGGGTTAAATTCACTTTTAATGTTTTTAGTGAATTTCTTTAGAAATTATTCCTTGGGGAAATCCTTTTATTTTCATATTTACTTGGATACAATTATTTTCTTGGTTAAATTTTTGCACCAATATAGTGGATCCTTTAGAGACATTTTTTTTCTCAAGGCAATCCTTTTGTTTTCAAATATCCTAGGAGGCAATGCTTTCTTTGGTTATCTTTTTTCACTATTTTAGTGGATTCCTTTAGAGACAATGTTTCCTTTGGGGAAATCCTTTTATATTATAGCAGATTCCTTTGGAATAAATGTTTTCCTTGGGGCAATCACTTTTTGGTGGATTGTCTTTCATACAATGCTTTTCTTGGTTATCCTTGGATGGGTTGACTAGCATAATGTAGCTTGGTAGACAATCAACTTGATC
>BSBK01003660.1:242500-439295 GCA_027943335.1 Chamaecyparis obtusa | reverse complement strand
GATTAATAATATCCTAGCATTCTTGTTTTATGGTTAGCAAGTTAAGATTAGTGAATTGTTTAACATTGGTTATGGCTTTGAGATTCTCCCTATGGTGTCGTGAACTTGGATTAATATGGCTATGTTATAATATGTTCACTATGCCAAGTTATTTGTTTTTGCTATGATTCGAATGTGTAGCATGAAATTGGTTGTTATTTGCACATGTGAATTACTCTGAGCATGGGTAAGTGGAGTTCTCGGTAAGTATGTGTACTATAGTAACAGCTGTCACTGTGTTAAGTAAAGGTGGCAGTGAAAGATAAGTTTGGGTTTTAATGCAGTTAAGACATGTTTATGGGAATTGAATGACTTCAGTTCATTGTCGGTCATTTGCTTTGGCAAAGTTTTGTTTCTCTGTTGAGGTAGTGGGTTTGATGCCTGGAAAGGTTGCAGAAATGGAGTCAATTTGTTCAGTTTGGAGAGGATTATGGTTGTATACTTGTGCATTATTAATGGAGATTCTCCATTTTCCATTTCATGGTTCTATTTCTAGTTTTCGAGCTATCTTTTGGAAGCACAATTCGGTTTTGGTGCTTATGAAATGAACTCTGTCATGGGGTGCTCATTTTCGTTGCTTGGTTCTTGGATTTTTTTAGTGGGTTTAGCTTTGCTGAGAAAGGAATTGGTTTTGGTGTAGCTCGCCAGTTGGGAGCGAGTTCTTTGGCTTCAACTTCAAGTTTAGAACACCCCCACTCTGTTATAAAGGCAGGGGCATTCTCTAACTCTACTCTTGCTTTCTTTATGAATCTGGTTATAAAATTCATTTAAATGGTTTATATTCAGGTTATGCAATGTGATTAAAATGTTATTGTGTACTGTAGAAAAGTCTTTCAATATGTGTGTGATTTTGCACATTGCAGTGTTATGTTCACTATTTGATAAATTAGTATTTCGGTGTGTGTTTTTGGTTTAGTTGTTTAGAATATGGTTTTTTTTGAGTTGTCAAAATGGTGATACTATTTTATAGGAGTATGGTAGCGAAAGGTTTCCTAAGTTTGGGGGATTTGTGTGTTTCACTGGCTCAGGTCAGTTGTCATGATCTTTGTAGTGGGAATGACAGTGGATTGTGTCAGGAAGTAGCAATGGAGAGTGAAGACTATGAAGCTGTCATCTCTCTTCTACCAGTTTTCTTTACCAAGCTTTGGGAATGTTGTTTTGTGATCGGGATTAGTTGTTCTGGGTATTGATATTGGTCTTCTCACTAGGTATTTGGGTTTTGAGTATCCTGGTTTTATTGCATTCTCTATTTGGTATAGTTCTCGGGTTCTGTGGTTCCTAGGTTAGTTTGGGTGTGTTACCTTGGTGAGAAGTTTTCTTGGCAATGTTGGAACATTAAGTGAATTCGTATTCTGTACCCAGTTTCATATTATTTAGTTGGAAGTTTATTTTGTTTAGTAAACACAACGGATGTTCATTGTGATGCCACTGTTAGAATGTTTGTAGTTGACTTTCTAGTCTTGTCGAGCATGGTAATAGGGAAGCTTTGTTAAGTTGTGATTGGAGATTTAGTGGAATGCTTCTCTCTGTCTAGTAGCTTGTAGTATTGGGCTCGGGAGATGGGAGATTCAGTTACCATGAGGTTTTGTAGAGAATAGTCATCATATGATATATGTATCAGTCTCTGGTGTTAGTGGTTGATATGAATGGTCACAGTTCTATGTTCTGGATGAAGGTAATTAAGTTCTAGTTACTATTCTGTAGCTATTGTTTATGAGGATTGCTGGGTCTACTGGTAAATTCTATTAGGAATCAAGCTCTTTTGGATGGTCATGCTGTAGCAAGGAAAAGAACATGGTTTTGTTTCTTGGTGCTATGGTATTCTCGGTTGATGTGGGGTTTATTATGGAAATCTCTGTTGTCACATTATTCCTTCGTAGATTTAATTATGACTTTGGTCTGAAGGCTATTTGATGGCTACTGTTACAGTATATTTGCTGTCTGTGGAATTTTTGGAGTTGTATCGGTAACTGATAATTCATATTTAGATTGGAATATTGATTTCATGTTCTCTGATTGTATTACAACTTTGATGTAGTGCTCTATACTCTGTTTTAATACAAGGGTACATATATATATATATATATATATATATATATATATATATATATATATATATATATATATATATATATATATATATATATATATATATATATATATATATATATATATATATATATATATATATATATATATACTTATAGGAACATATATGTATATATGTATGTACATGTACCGTGAGTGTATATACATATGCATATATATGTGTGTGAGTCTATAAGTATGTGCATACATATATATATATATATATATATATATATATATATATATATATATATATATATATATATATATATAATATATATATATATATATATATATATATATATATATATTTGTAGGAATGTATATGTATATATGTATATACATGTATCGTGAGTGTATATGCATATGTACATATATGTGTTTACAACTACAAGTATGTACATAAGTGACTTGGTAATAAAGGTAATAGAATTGAACAAGTGTATTTGTATACGGGCGGTAATTATGTAGTTAATGTGTAATTCTGCATTCTTCTTTGGTATTAAAGTTGATTGTTAACTTTCTATGGATTCACAAATAACTCTGTTAGTTAGAATGTGACCGAAGAATGGAATTGAATCTTAGGTATTTTGTTGACAATAGAATTGGATGTTTCCATTTTTTTGTTATTAACATTGCAATTAGATATTAGGAATTGGATATTAATATTGTTTAATTTTCTAGGAATAGCATTGGAAATTTTGCTTAAGTTATTCTTTGAGAGATGAAAAGAAGATGCTTGCTGTGGCTATTTTTGGAAAGTGGTTTCATGGATGTATGTGGAAATTTTAAATGGTTGTTTCAGTATTATGGATTTAGTTGTTAAGTATACATTATTAGTTGAATTGGTTATTCAGATTTTTACTATGGTTAGCTGTTTTTGGTAGTATGAAGTGTTTTAAGATAATGCAAGTGTGATCCTTAGTATGGGAAGCTGAATTTTGTCTAGAGCCTGAAGGCGAAAGAATATCTGTCAATTAATTACTAAGTGATAATTTAATAATTCATGGGCTATGGGTTTCATTTAAAAAGATAAAATATGTTGCCCTGATTACTTGCACATGTTGGTGAAGTAAGGGAATGGTTTTACCTTATTGCTTGGAAAGAATAAGGCTGGCATAATGAATTCTTTGAGTTTCCTATTGGTTACTGATCATTGATTCTTATGTAGATACCCAAAGCTAGTGGATCATCACCTTGTCATTTTCTTTGCGAGTTTATTTCTGTTGATTAGAAATGAAATGCTTCTTGTAATGATGAAATATGTCTATTTTTAGATGCATGGTTTAGATCATTCTGTTAAGGTTTTAACCTATATGATGCAAATGCTTTGGAGGTATTCCATTATCTTAGACTATTTGACTAAGCCCTGTTTGTTGTGGTTGTTTTATATCTTGGTGTTTTCAAGATTCTAGATGAGGAAACTATGTTTTTGGGGGAATGGTTGACTGCTATAAAGATTTATGAAAAATAGATTATTACCTGGTTACTGGTTATCAGAACAATGCTTAGGATATCTAGGATCAATTAGATGTATTTTGGAAGTTTAGTATGTTTGTATTAAATGTTGAGTATATTGATATACTCTCATGTAATTGATTACCTTGGATATTTAATTAACTAATTATGTCAGTTGATTTGTAATTCGGTTCTATGTTGTACCTTGTTTATAAAAAAAAATTTGTTGTGATGTTTAGGTTTATTTCATTGGTTCTCCTGTGGTTGTTTATTTTTATTTGGTTAGTAGTATGGGGTGTTACATTGGTATCAGAGCCTAGGTTTGAAAACTAGGGGCTCAAGGTTTAGAAAAGGGGCTATAACTCTTTTCTTTCATTAATGATTTTCTTTCTCTTTTATTATTTAAGGTCTTGAGCATGCCTCCTATCACAAGAGGTGCCCATGGGCGCGGTGATCTAGTTGATGCTAGATTTGGCAGAGGTAGGGGCAGATGTCTAGGATGTGGCCGGGGTAGAGGGAAAGATCACCAAGGTGGGTTTGGAGCTGATCAAGGTGATCAGAGAGAACCTCAGGCTGAAGTTCTCCAACGGATACTTGATAGACTTGATGATATTGAAGCTAGGAACAATGTTCCGAGTGGGGGAGCAAATGCAAATGCTAATGTGGTTCAAGTTCCTAATGCAAACCCGGCTGTTGCTGAGAATCCTGTTGCAAGGGATCAGTTGAAGGACCTTTCTAAGTTCAAAGGACCTATCTTGTATGGAACCGAGGAAGGTACCGCTGCTGAAGCATGGCTGCTAAACATCGAAAGATGTTTTATCCTCCATGATTATCAGAGTAATGTTAGAGTTTGCTGGACTATTATGCAGCTCATATCCTTTGCTTCCATATGGTGGAACATGGAACTTGAGCATCTTGGAGTCAACATTTCTCAAGTCACTTGGGAATTGTTCATTCAAAGGTTTCGTGAGAGGTTCATGTCAGAATACTGGCAGCAAGCTAGATCTGAGGAATTTTTCAATATCTCTCAAGGTAATGCTATAGTGGATATGTATGAGAGGAGATTCTTTGAGTTGAAGAAGTACTCCAGTTGGGCAGAACATGAAAAGCCATTAGTACAACATTTTATTAGGGGATTAAATCCCAAAATTGGAGAAGTGCATACTTTCAAGCCTAAAACTATTCAAGAAGCCTCTAATCAAGCCAAATTGACTGAGATGAAGTCAGGTTTCAGTGGAGGTGCGATCAAGAGTGCAGTGAATCCTCTTGTTCAGAATAGTAGCAAGAACTAGAGGTTTTCTCAAGGCAATTCAAGGGTAGCTTCAGGTGGTTCTAGTGGCAAGTTCATGAAAAGGAAGTTTGGAAAGTTCTCTAAGTCCAACAAGAGTTTCAAAGTACCTGAGTAGCCCAAATCATTTTTGTCTTCACAGAGTGGATAGCAGAACAATGCATCTCCTCCAAAAAATTTAGTGCAGCAAAAGAGTATCAAGAGAGGAGTGGAATGTTACCACTGTGGGCAGTTGGGTCATTTTCAGTGGAATTGTCCCCTTCGTGGAAACAACCAAGGCAGATCTAGGGTAGCAGGTTCTAAGGCCACTGTAGGTGATTCTAGAAGGAACCACCGTATTTTCACTACCGTAGATCAAAGGTAGGCTGATCATCAGAATACCATAATCGAAACAAAAGGTAATTGCCAAGGTAAGAAAATTTCCATTTTGTTCAATTATGGGGCCACCGACTCATTTATTTCTTCAAATTTGGTTAAACAATGTGGAATTCCTGTGAATAAAGCTGAGTGGGCATGGCAAGTTGAGTTGGCATCAGGATCTAAGGTAGAATCAGGGTTAGTGGTAGTAGATTGTATGATTCGAGTTAAGGCTTTTACTACTTCAGTTAGCCTTAGAGTTATTCCTTTGGGTTCATATGATGTTATTCTTGGAATGGATTGGCTGGACTAGCATTCAGATGTCATGGATTACAGAGAAAAGATCATCAGATGTATTGATGATTTTGGAACAGCCAAGCACATTTTAGGTTTTAAGAGACCTATTTTAGTTAGGATCGGTTCTGCCAAACAACTCAAGAAGTGCTTGCGCATGGGATGCAAACTATTTGTTGTTTCTATCAATGATTTTGATGAACCAGTTTCTTCTAGTACCAACTTGGATCATCCAGTTTTGAAGGAGTTTTCAGATATCTTTGTTACTGAGATTTCAGGAATCCCTCTTAAAAGAGAAATTGATTTCAGGATTGATCTTTTACCTAGTACTGAGCCTATTTCTAAGACTCCTTACTGTATGACCACTCAAGAGTTAGTGGAACTAAAGGTTCAACTTGAGGAATTGCTGGAAAAAGGGCTCTTAAGACCTAGTGTCTCACCTTGGGGAGCACCTGTCATTTTTGTCAAAAAGAAGGATGGTTCTCTAAGGCTGTGTATAGACCTCATGCAACTGAATAAAGTGACCATTAGAAATAGATATCCTTTGCCTCGCATCGATGACTTGTTTGATCAAGTGAAGGGTGCTAAGGTGTTTTCCAAAATTGATCTCAAATCTAGATACCATCAACTAAAGATTCAAGAAGCTGATATCCACAAGATAGCTTTTTGTACTAGATACAGGCATTATGAATTCACAGTAGTACCTTTTGGACTAACAAATGCACCATTAGTTTTCATGAGCCTAATGCATGGTGTATTCAGGGCTTTCCTTGACAAGTTTGTCACGGTATTTCTAGATGACATCCTTGTGTATTTAGATTCCTTTGAAGAGCATGAGCAGCATTTGAGACTAGTTTTTGAATGTCTCCATAGGAACCAGCTTTTTGCCATTCGCGAGAAGTGTGAGTTTTTCAAAATTGACATTTGCTATCTTGGTCATATTATCACAGGAGAGGGTATAGCTGTGGATCCGACCAAGATTAGGGTGATTGTTGAGTGGCCAGTGCCTACCAATGTCTCAGAAGTGCGAAGCTTCATGGGATTAGCTAGCTACTATAGAAGATTTGTATCTAATTTCTCTTGAATAGCTCATCCCATCACATCACTTTAGAGAAAGGGAAAGCAATTCATTTGGACAGAGGAGTGCGAAGCAGCATTTTAGCATCTCAAGGAATGCTTAACTAGTGCTCCAGTGTTAGCAGTACCTGATCCATCTAAGGCATTTGTTGTTTGTATGGATGCTTCATTAGATGGAATAGGAGCAGTGTTGATGCAGGATGGTAGAGTCATTGCTTACAAATCCAAGAAATTAAAGAATCATGAAGTCAACTATCCTATGCATGATTTTGAGCTTGTAGCTATAATGCATGCATTGACCAAATGGAGACATTTCTTGTTGGGTCAACATTTTGAGTTGCATACAGATCATAGAAGTCTTCAGTATTTATTCACACAACCCAATCTTAATGCTCATCAGCATAGATGGATGGAGTTTCTATGTGAATATGACTTTGAAGTGAAGTACGTGTAGGGTAAGGAAAACAAAGTGGCTGATGCACTTAGTAGAAGATGTCATGAACTTTCTTCTTTAACCCTCACAGTGGATCTTAAGGATAGAATACTTTAGAACTTGTCTTTGGATCCTTGGTTCTTAGATGTCAAAGCAGTGATTGACAGTGGCAGTCTATTAGAGGGTCACTTTGAGGGCTACTCTATTAGCATGGATGGACTCATGAGGTACCGAGGTAGTGTTTATGTGCCAGAGAATGGGGATCTTTTGGATTTGGTTATGATTGAAGCACATAAGGCACCTTATTCAACGCATCCTGGTGTGAAGAAGATGCATGCTGATCTCAGACAATACCATTACTGGCTAGGTATGAAGAGGGATATTGCAGACTTTGTGGCTAGGTGTTTGGAATGTTAGAGAGTGAAGGTGGAGCATCAACATCTAGAAGGTTTGTTGCAATCTCATAGTGTACTAGAGTGGAAATGGGATACTATATCCATTGACTTCATAGTGGGGTTACCACTTTCAGCCAGGTGTCATGATGCAATTATGGTTGTAGTTGATCAGTTAACCAAAGTTGCTCATTTCATTCCAGTAAGGTCTTCTTACAATGCTGCATATATAGCACGGATATACATGGAGCAAATTGTCCAGTTACATGGAATTCCTAACAAGATCATATCTGATAGGGATTCAATTTTTACATCTTCACTTTCAGTTCAGCATATCATCCTGAGACTGATAGACAGACTAAGCGTGTCAATCAGATATTAGAAGACATGCTTAGGATGTACGTTATGGATAGACAGAGTAAGTGGGAGGAGTATCTTCACCTTGTTGAGTTTGCATACAACAATGGTTATCATAGCTCTATTGGTATGGCTCCTTTTTAGGCTCTGTATGGGAGACCATGTAGAACACCCTTGAGCTGGGATAATCTTGAGGACAAAATTATTCTAGGTCCTGAGATGCTTCAAGACTTGGAGCAATAGGTAAAATGTGTCAGAGAGCATCTTTCTACAGCACAGGATAGGCAGAAGAAGTATGCTGATCAACATAGGATTGAGCCTTAGTTTGAGGTTGGAGACAAGGTATTTCTTCGATTTAAGCCTCGAAAGAGTCCTATTAGGTATGGCAAGGGATCTAAACTATCTCCACAGTTTGTGGGACCATTTGAGATCTTGGAGCGTGTTGGTCTAGTTGCTTACAGACTTGCTTTGCCTCCCATTCTTTCACGAATCCATGATGTATTCCAACATATCTGTATTGAGGAAGTATATTCCTGACATTGCTCACATTCTAAATTGGAATGATTTACAGGTGGTAGATGGTCAATTGATGCTGGAACCAGTGCAGATTATCCAGCAAAGAGAACTAAACCTTAGAGGCCGCAAGGTAGAGCAGGTAAAAGTGTTATGGGATCTCAGTGATGATACATCTGTTACATGGGAAGATGTAGCAGTAATGAAAGCAGCACATCCTCACTTGTTTACAGGCTTCCAGGAGTAAGCCTAGGTTGGTGGGGGAGGGTGTCATGCCCCTATCTACTTCTAGCTTGGTTTTTTCTTTTATTCTACATCTTTATTTAGTTCTACCAGGATGGATTTATGTCTTGGTTTGGATTTGATATGTTCAGACTCTTTTGGTTAGAAGTGGATTATAACTTTGTTTTAACTTTGATTTATATCTTAGACAGATTAGGGATATTTAGTTTGGCTATTAATTGTTAATTTTGGTTAGACTATGACATTGGATTTAATTTAATATCTGTAGACACTGTCTTTTCTAAATTATCAATTTCTCTGTTGACTTTGGTACTTGGAAATTTGTGTTACTTAGGAAGAAGGATGAGGAATTCTTATTCTGCAACTAATTTTTTATTAATGAGAATTTTGATGTTATATTGGTCTATTATTGTGAAGGAAATATAGTTAATTCTATGATTAATGCTAGTGTATAAATGATTTTATTATGTTAGCATCTATTGTTAAGTGAAAATTGAAATTTAAATGAATATAAATAAGTCTATTATGTTTGAATGTGTTAGTGGGAAGATATGTGTTAAAATGGAAGGGGGATTAATAATATCCTAGCGTTCTTGTTTTATGGTTAGCAAGTTAAGATTAGTGAATTGTTTAACATTGGTTATGGCTTTGAGATTCTCCCTATGGTGTCGTGAACTTGGATTAATATGGCTATGTTATAATATGTTCACTGTGCCAAGTTATTTGTTTTTGCTATGATTCAAATGTGTAGCGGGAAATTGGTTGTTATTTGCACATGTGAATTAATTTGAGCATGGGTAAGTGGAGTTCTCAGTAAGTATGTGTACTACAGTAACAGCTGTCACTCTGTTAAGTAAAGGTGGCAGTGAAAGATAAGTTTGGGTTTTAATGTAGTTAAGGCATGTTTATGGGAATTGAATGACTTCAGTTCGCTGTCAGTCATTTGCTTTGGCAAGGTTTTGTTTCTTTGTTGAGGTAGTGGGTTTGATGCCTGGAAAGGTTGTGGAAATGGAGTCAATTTGTTCATTTTGGAGAGGAATATGGTTGTATACTTGTGCATTATTATGGGGATTCTCCATTTTGCAGTTCATGGTTCTATTTCTAGTTTTCGAGCTATCTTTTCGAAGCACTATTCGGTTTTGGTGCTTATGAAACGAGCTCTGTTACGGGGTGCTCAATTTCATTGCTTGGTTCTTGGATTTTTTTGGTGGGTTTAGCTTTGCTGAGCAAGGAATTGGTTTTGGTGTCGCTCGCCAGTTGGGAGCGAGGTCTTTGGCTTCAACTTTGAGTTCAGAACACCCCCACTTTGTTATAAAGGCAGGGGCATTCTCTAACTCTACTCTTGCTTTCTTTATGAATCTGGTTATAAAATTCATTTAAATGGTTTATATTCAGGTTATGCAATGTGATTAAAATGTTATTGTGTACTGTAGAAAAGTCTTTCAATATGTGTGTGATTTTGCACATTGCAGTGTTATGTTCACTATTTGATAAATTAGTATTTCGGTGTGTGTTTTTGGTTCAGTTGTTTAGAATATGGTTTTTTTTGAGTTGTCAAAATGGTGATACTGTTTTATAGGAGTATGATAGCAAAAGGTTTCCTAAGTTTGGGAGGTTTGTGTGTTTCACTGGTTCATGTCAGTTGTCATGATCTTAGTAGTGGGAACGACAGTGGATTGTGTAAGGAAGTATCAATGGAGAGTGAAGACTGTGAAGCTGTCATCTCTCTACTACCATTTTTCTTTACCGAGCTTTGGGAATGTTTTTTTGTGATCATGATTAGTTGTTCTGGTATTGATATTGGTCTTTTCACTAGGTATTTGGGTTTTGAGTATCCTGGTTTTATTGCATTCTCTATTTGGTATAGTTCTCAGGTTCTATGGTTCCTAGGTTAGTTTGGGTGTGTTACCTTGGTGAGAAGTTTTCTTGGGAATGTTGGAACATTAAGTGAATTCATATTCTGTACTCAGTTTCATATTATTTAGTTGGAAGTTTATTTTGTTTAAAAACACAGCAGATGTTCATTGTGATGCCACTGTTAGAATGTTGTAGTTGACTTTCTAGTCTTGTCGAGCATGGGAATAGGGAAGCTTTGTTAATTCATGATTGGAGATTTAGTGGAATGCTTCTCTCTATCTAGTAGCTTGTATTATTGGGCTCAGGGGATGGGAGATTCGGTTACCATGAGGTTTTGTAGAGAACAGTCATCGTATGATATATGTATCGGTCTCTGGTGTTAGTGGTTGATATGAATGTTCACAGTTCTGTGTTCTAGATGGAGGTAAGTTCCGGTTACTATTCTATAGCTATTGTTTATGAGGATTGTTGGGTCTATTGGTAAATTCTATTAGGAATCAAGTTCTTTTGGATGGTCATGCTGTAGAAGGGAAAAGAACATGGTTTTGTTTCTTGGTGCTATGGTATTCTCGGTTGATGTGGGGTTTATTATGGAAATCTCTGTTGTCACATTATTCCTTCGTAGATTTAATTATGACTTTGGTCTGAAGGCTATTTGATGGCTACTGTTGCAATATATTTGCTGTCTATGGAATTTTTGGAGTTGTATCAATAACTGATAATTCATATATAGACTTATAGGAACGTATATGTATATATGTATGTACATGTACCATGAGTGTATATACATATGCATATATATGTGTGTGAGTCGATAAGTATGTGTGCACGCGCGCGCACACACACACACACACACAGATATATATATATATATATATATATATATATATATATATATATATATATATATATATATATATATATATATATATATATATATATATATATATATATATATATATATATATATATATATATATATATATTGTAGGAATGTATATGTATATATGTATATACACGTATCATAAGTGTATATACATATGTACATATATGTGTTTACGCCTACAAGTATGTACATAAGTGACTTGGTAATAGAGGTAACAGAATTGATCAAGTGTATTTGTATACTGGCGGTAATTATGTAGTTAATGTGTAATTTTGCATTATTCTTTGGTATTAAAGTTGATTGTTAACTTTCGATGGATTCACAAATAACTCTGTTAGTTAGAATGTGACCGAAGAATGGAATTGAATCTTAGGTATTTTGTTGACAATAGAATTGGATGTTTCCATTTTTCTATTATTAAAATTGCAATTAGATATTAGGAATTGGATGTTAATATTGTTTAAGTTTCTAGGAATAGCATTGGAAATTTTGCTTAAGTTATTCTTTGAGAGATGAAAAGAAGATGCTTGCTGTGGCTATTTTTGGAAAGTGGTTTCATGGATGTATGTGGAAATTTTAAATGGTTGTTTCAGTATTATGGATTCAGTTGTTAAGTATACATTATTAGTTGAATTGGTTATTCAAATTTTTACTATGGTTAGCTGTTTTTGGTAGTATGAAGTGTTTTAAGATAATGCAAGTGTGATCCTTAGTATGGGAAGCTGACTTTTGTCTAGAGCCTGAAGGCAAAAGAATATCTGTCATTTAATTACTAAGTGATAATTTAATAATTCATGGGCTATGGGTTTCATTTAAAAAGATAAAATATGTTGCCTTGATTACTTGCACATGTTGGTGAAGTAAGGGAATGGTTTTACCTTATTACTTGGAAAGAATAAGGCTGGCATAATGAATTCTTTGAGTTTCCTATTGGTTACTGATCTTTGATTCTTATGTAGATACCCAAAGCTAGTGGATCATCACCTTGTCATTTTCTTTGTGAGTTTATTTCTGTTGATTAGAAATGAAATGCTTCTTGTAATGATGAAATATGTCTATTTTTATATGCATGGTTCAGATCATTCTCTTAAGGCTTTAACCTATATGATGCAGATGCTTTGGAGGTATTCCATTATCTTAGACTATTTGACTAAGCCTTGTTTGTTGTGGTTGTTTTATATCTTGGTGTTTTCATGATTCTAGATGAGGAAAACTATGTTTTTGTGGGAATGGTTGACTGCTGTAAAGATTTATGGAAAATAGATTATTACCTGGTTTCTGGTTATTAGAATAGTGCTTAGGATATCTAGGATCAATTAGATGTATTCTGGAACTTTAGTATGTTTGTATTAAATGTTGAGTATATTGATATACTCTCATGTAATTGATTACCTTGGATATTTAATTAACTGATTATGTCAGTTGATTTGTAATTCGGTTCTATGTTGTACCTTGTTTATAAAAAAAAATTTGTTGTGATGTTCAGGTTTATTTCATTGGTTCTCCTGTGGTTGTTTATTTTTATTTGGTTAGTAGTATGGGGTGTTACAAGTTACAACCATGAAAATGACTAAGTCTAAAATTAGGGTAATAGGGGACAGTGTTACAGTTTTTGCTAGTGATTGACATGTATAAGGTATTGTGTCTTGTGAAGTTAGTAGAAAGTATCTTGGGATATGTATATGCCTTAGTTAAGAGCACATGATTTTTGGTGATCAGATCAATGAGATTCAGTAATCTGAAGGTATGTGATGACAGTAAAATAGTATAACAGGGCATATGAACAGTTGTGGTGATCGCGGTAAGATTACTTGTTATGGTAACATGCTAAGTCATATGAATGAATTATATCGCTGACACTTAGGTAATATAAGATCATTGAATCCATAGTTATCATTCACATAGTTTATTATTATGTTTTGTATGGTATTTGTGGAGCTTACTAGAAGGCATATTTTGTGAAACTGAGAGTAGAGGTCATATGTGAGATCAGTAATTGATAGAGCTATAACCAAAACTATCTAAGCAAGATAAGTACTTCTATTATTCATTTTTGGAGAAATCTTTGAGACAATTTTGATTGTAAGAGAAGTTTACTTACCACCTTTAACCAAGTGTTTTCTATTCCTCTAACAAGAAAATGTACTATGTAACAATCAGCTCCTAACAGGCCTAGATCTCCTAACAGAGATATAATATTTTAGTGCATAAGTTGTGGGTACCATCCCTACCTAGGTTTTCCCTTGGCTAGGGTTTCCTCAAGAACAAATCATGGTTTCATGAGTTATGTGTTATATTTTAATGTTCTTTACATTTTAGCATTACTATAGTTTATTTATAATTTGAAGAAGTTTCAATTAAACTGCAGTAATATTGATTCACCCCCCCTCTCAGTATTACCTAATCCTAACAATTGATATGAGAGCTATTGGTCCTTGGAGAGAAAGCCTAACAACTTAAGGGACATCATAATGGATTTAGAAATTTTGCAAGAGAACTTTGATGCAGCACTTGAAGATCTGGACAAAGAGAAGTCTGAGAATGGAATATTGAAATTCAAATTGATAAGAGCAGGAGGTTTCATTAGGAAACTAAAAGAGCAACTTGAAACTTTAAGATGTCAGAAAAAGACCTTATGGACAAAATTAGTGAAGAATCAGTCAATGACATGGTAGATCAAGTAAAGAGGCTAGAACAAGAAAAAGAGGAAATCAATCTTTTGATGATAAAAGAGATTCAACATGAAAAGGATGCAAGAAATAAAGTTGAAGAATCATTGAAAGAAGCAAATGAATAGATAGGACAAATAAAGACTAAACTTGACCATTACAAAGAGAAATATTAGGAATTGGACAAATATAATCAAATCATTAAAGGTGAACTCACTCAAGCCAAATTACACATGAGCAGTGACAAAATTAATGGGAAAAGAGAAAGACATAAACCTAAAGGAGACATGACTAGGGTTGGATTCACTAAAGTAGAAAGTTCTAAAACCAATGAAGAAGAAAGTAAAGAAAAGAATGAAGAAAGTCCTACTCATGAAGAACCTAAAGAACAGATCAGACCCTTCAGAGATAGATGCTTTGGATGCAACAAGGTTGGTCATATGAAAAGAGATTGCAGAAGTAAAGGTACCTCTAAACCCTTTACTAGCTATTTTTTTAATTGTCATGATTATGGACACAAGAAAGCATATTGCAAAAAACCAGACTAGTCTAGATATAAGCAAGATTATGTCAGAGAAGAATCAGCAACCAAGATCACATGTAAAAAATGCAACAACTTTGGACACACTGCAAGGTATTGTAAACTGCAAGTAAATCAGGATAGAAGGAAACCTCCTATATGTTATAGATGCAAAAACCTTGGGAACATTGTGAAGTTTTGTAGATACAATGGAGAGGACAACAAAAGAGGACCAAGAAGATAAAATAAACCAAGAGAACCACCTCATGTGGTTATGAGGAAGAATGCTGGTGATAGTGGTAAGAGTCCAAATGCATACATGAATGAGTTTGATAATCCTTTCAAGAAATAAGAGAGCAAAGAGGATGAAAAAATATGGAAGGCTAAAGTCTTAAACAAAGCAATAGTTCAGGGAGAGACAGGGGATGATGATACTGTGTCTTCGCATGATGAGTTCTTTGAGGCATTGACCTAGAAGGTCGCATGGCCTTAAGGGGAGCATTAGATATAGAGAACATAATATATCCAACCCCTTTATATGTGGAGTAAGATCATGCGAGGTTAGGTATGGTTTGTGCAGACACTCTGGATTCTATGGATGAAAGCATGGCACTTGGAGATTCATTTTCCATGTTCATGAGTTTTATGTTGATTGGACGGGATGCAAAGTTGAGATACTTTTTTTTAATGCACTCACTCAACTTGTGAAGGATAAAATGGTTTGGAAGATATCATTTCTAAACCATTTGTTGATTAGTGACTAAGGAGAGAAAAATTGTGAAGCATTTCAAGTCATCTAGAGAGAAATTGTGTGATCGTGTGAAGCATAGATTCTGATTTTAGTATATTAAAGGTATTTAGACCTATTCTCATTGAGAAGTTATGGATGCACTAGTAGTTTTTGGTTTCATGGATAGACCTAGGTATAATTTTAAGAGACATCCATTCAAGTCTTGTGAGGATGATCTGGAAGGAGCATTTTCACAAACCCCTGTCGGCATGTTCTACATAGAAGACATTACGACATACATACACTACAAGTATGAAATCATTGGAGATGTAACCATTTATAGTGAATTGGATAATATGATAGAAGCTGATGGATCCATGGTAGAAGAATTCAAACACCTACAAGATCAATCTGTCATTAATATAACACTACTAATGGAATTCACAGAAGTTGAATGGTTTAAGATCATTCTTAGTAGAGTCCATAATCAATTTGTTTGGAATTGAGATTAACCAGTAAAGATTTGAGCATAGATGATTCATGAGATTACAAGCCTTGATAATGAAGGAGCCCTATGTTAGGAATAGTCCCAAGAGATAGCTGAGAGGGGGGGGTGAATCATTTATCTACAAGATTCAATTCTTTATCCAATTAAGTACATAATAACATTAAGCATAAACACAATATGATAACACTTAACACAACACCACAATTTTGGTTACGGGGAAACCCAAATAGGTTAAAACCCCAGTGGGAATTAGCACCCACTATAAACTACACTAGATTATAATGATCCCTGTTAGAAGATCTTACAACCCTATCAAGAGTTGATCTTTATAATGCATTAAGTACAGTGACCTAGTCAAAGTTTAGACCCTATTAGGAGTCTTTTATAAGTAACCCTATTAGGGGTGAGGACTCACTATTCAGATATCACTGCTCAAATGAAGAAGGTTGCAACCTTCTGGATAACAGATACACACTATACCTAGATCTTGGTGAACTAAAAAGTAGACATGTTGTCTTGATCAGTTCCAATGAATAGCATACACTCTTTGCTTCTTCACTTAGATCTTCAACTAATGTATGATGTATCTTTACTGGCTCACACCTTCTCTACTTCTATATCAACATACACACTCCATACTTCTAGCGATCACAAATGACCAGCTATAAGTATCTTTCTCCAAATAATATAATCAATTCAGCCTATTATACTCTTCTTGAACTCATATTAGAGAAACAATATAACTCTCTAATAACATCTCCAATGGCTATACTAATCATGCAATACAAAATGGGACTGCACAACTCAATGTGAATAGATGCATCGCTTCACACTGTCAGCTCCACCAAAACAACTAAAACTTTACTTACAAGTTGAAATATGTTATGCACTCTTAACCAAACATTCTTAACTCATAACCAAACACTGAACTAACCACACATACCAAAATGATAGGCGCAACTACTGAAACAATATAAACACTGTTGGCTCCATCAGATAATCTCAAAAAACTATAACTGGCAACTAGAAACATCATAACTTCACTTTAAGTAAACAAATAACTCTAAATCCATGAACATAGCTTCACAAACATGTTTACAACACAAATATAAACACACAAGGCTCCATCATAACCATACTGATAATCACATAAAAAACTCTGGTAACCACTTTGTCAGGAACACTACTATTACAATCAACCACACAACTATTTGTACTTAGAATTAAACTTTGCATCTAAGATATCATGCTAATAAAATATACATACAAAATATCCTCAAGGCTCTCTACATAGAACTACAATGAACATTGCTTACCATATATTGTCATCAATGGAAAACATACAGTCAATACTGGCTTGCTGAAAAATCTCCAACAATCTCCCCCTTTGGCATTGATGGCAACATATGTAATGAAAAACACCACCAATCCAAATGATCAACTATTTTATAACATGATCCATTTCCTCAAAAAAACTCCCCCAAGGATGAATCCTTCAACTACTGCAATATCGTTTTACTTCAAATACTCCTCCTTACTTCATAGTCATCAACTATACTGCTTTCATGACTATACACTCTCCCTTTTTTATTTTCCAAGACTATATATATTCCCCCTTACTTTTTTGTTTTTCAAGACTATATACTCCCCCTTTGACATCAATGGAAAAGGGCGCTAAAAAAATTAAGCATAGGTAAGAATCCTGAAGTAGAGTAGTCAACCATTCATCAGTCACCGAGGACTGATGCACTTACTAGAAACTCTAATTAGATCTATGGAAGGGAATTACTCCCAGCTTCTCCCTAACATACTCAAATGTATCCTTTGGCAAAGGCTTTGTCAATATGTCTGCTAACTATTCTATAGTGCTCACATAATCCAAGTTTACTTCTTTCTCTACAACTTTCTCTCTTAGGAAGTGATATTTTATCTCAATGTATTTTGTCTTTGCAAGCATCAAAGGGTTCTTTGACATATTGATAGTGCTAGTGTTGTCACAATGAATAACAATAGGATAGTCAATTTGAATTCCAAAATCTTTTATCATCTGCTTGATCCAAATAATTGTAGAACAATTTAATGTTGTTGCAACATACTCTGCTTCTATTGTAGACTGAGAAATACAATTATGCTTCTTGCTTGTCCAAGTAACTAGTCTATCTCCAAGAAATATTGCTCCTCTTGAGGTGCTACTACTCTTTCTATCATCAATGCAACCTACCCAATATGCATCTGTATACACATGAAGTTCTACATTCTCTGAATTAGGATACCATAAACCATAGTCTATAGTTCCTTTAAAATATCTGAATATCCTCTTTACTACCATGAGATGACTTTTTTCAGGTTTAGAATTGTTACCTTACATCAGGCATTAAGGTAGAACAACAATTCTAACTAACAATGGAAACATCTCCTAGTTGTGGGTAGACTATGATTAGAGAGGAATCTCTGGATTCTAGGCCGGTTCCTATCAAATATTGAATATCAATTTCCTGATCTTGAAAACTTGTTGGGAAAAGGGAAAAAGTACTTAAAACTCAAAAGATAAGGGTGATACACCAATGAATAATTCAGACTTTGCAAAAGATATGGGTTCCAAATCTGACTCACAAGATGAATAATTTAACAATTTGACTCACTGCTCAACATATAGGCTAATGAATTCATGCTATCAGGGTTCTACCACAAACAGCTTGATTAATTAACAACATACACTTCTCATGCAAGGCCTATGATAAATAATTAACTTAGGAAGGAACGAAATATTATTCACTTCCAGTAGATAATCAATATTTTGACACTTGTTAGAAAAGAAGATCAAGAATTGAAATTGAACACAAGTACACACAATATGAGCTGAAACACCTAGTTTATTTTTTCCAAAATCTAATTAAAATGGCTACAAAAAGTGTTAAAACGATAAAGAACAAACTATGAAATTGTAAGAAATTGTTTAATCCAAGAGTGAGGAGTAAGAAAAAATACCATGAATTAGCACAAGAACTAGAAGCATACACCAAAAAATAAGCAAGGAGGAGACAAGATTTTGAAGGGGAAAAGCATAAAAAAAACTCTGTGAATTAATGAAAGTGGCAACAAATGCCTAAGAATGAGAGAGAGAGAGAGAGAGAGAGAGAGAGAGAGAGAGAGAGAGAGAGAGCAATGCTCATACAATAATTGAGAGGAGGAAGAAATCTCATATGAGAGAATGAGAAAAAGAAGGAGAGCCATCTCTTTTAATAGAGATGTGAAAGAGGAGTTACATTGTAACTCCCATATCTGAGTGTGCCACATTTCACTAGTGTGTGAGACAAGTGTAGGATTCCTCATAAGGAGGAATATCTATTTTCCTTAATAAAGGAAATTATAAATATGACATGTCCTCCCACTTGGACTAGATGACAGATTACATTAAGATACCTTGGTTTATCCTATTAAATACATAAATAACCAAGGAAAGATTAGATTCTAACACCCCCCTTTAATCTTTACTTGGCGTAATTACAAAAATCTGCAACTAGATTATCCTTCTTGTAGTAGAGGAGGAAAGCTTGATTTTCTTCACTTTGAGTTGATATAAGGTGATGGTGCAATGATAAATGTTGGGATCTTGAAATAAGATTATTTTTCTTGTCGTAATGCAAGAGTGTAGGTGTTTGTGGATTTAGGCACAAATCTTGAAGTAAACTTAGAGATTGTTCATTGTTACTTGTCCAAGAAAGATCACCTGAATCTACAAAAAAATAAGAACCATGAGGGGATCTCCCATAATTGGGATTTCCTCCTAAAAACAAATCAGTAAAATCTGAATGTGAATCATTAAATGTTATGTCATCATAAAGAGGTTTTGTAAACCAAATAGATTTATGACTAGATACATAAGCACAATCACCATCAATAATATCATCAATGAGATTAGAGTTTAGGGAAGGAGGTTGGTCCTCCGTAAGAACCATTTGAGTGTCACAAAAGTCATGATCTACTTTGGAGCATATAGGAACATAATCAATACTTGAGCCTGCAAAAAGGCAACAACCACTAGTATAGTGCCCGTCATTGGGATCACCTAGTGCTGAATTAGTAACACTTTGGAAAAAATCAGATTGTGAACCATGGATCAAAGAATCATAAAGGAAATCTTCAAGTGCATAAACCAAATTTGTAACATGTTCATGAGTCATAAAATTAGAAATGCAATCTTTAGTTGCATAAGATAAATTTGTAGTGTAATCATCATAATATGAAGCATCAATAGGAGAGTTAATATAAGAATCATTATCATTAACTTCCAAAATAGTCATAGGATTAGTATTATCATCATAAATTTCATCTTGAGTAATAGAGATATCTTGCAAAGTATCTTTCAGAAAGGTAGATATAATTTCATCTTCTTGGTCAAACATATCATTACTAGTTCCTTTATCATGACAGCAATAGTTATTAGCTAAAGAAATAGGAATATGATTATCATTCAAATTAGAAACATCATGAAGTTTACCATTGAAAATAGTTTTCGTGTAAGTTTGAAAGGTGTTTTCTAAGGCATGCCAAGCCTGATGAGCTATAGTACAATATGAGAGAAGATGATATAAATCTGGATTTAGTGAGAGGCCAATTAGGCCAAATTCTTCGTCATCTTTCTCCTGCTAGGAATCCTAGTCAGCCTGAGGAGCGGTGGAAGTCGGTTTCACATTAGGAGACACAACATCAAATAGGTTTTGAGTTTTTAAAAAATCGGTCATGTGAGTCCTCCAAACAGGATAATTCAAACAAGTGAGTTTAAACAAAGACATGATGGCAATAAAATAGAGCCAGGAAAAGAAACCTCCTCCTAATGAAAAAGGAGTATGGAATTATATTAGACAAGAAATAAATAAAAAATAGATTACTAAATGTAAATTAAATAACTTAACAGAATTGATATTAAATAACTTAATATAATAAATAAGATTAAAAAATAAATTATTATATCAAATGTCAAATTAAAAGAACTTAATTTATTTTTAAAAAACTTAATATTTATTAAATTATAACTATATTAAATATATCTCTTAATTTAAATAGCTTAGACAAAAAAAAGAGAATATATATTTATTACCCTTAAAATATTTAAGAATGAAAAAATTAAGACTTAATTATATTCCTAAATTAGAATCTTAAATAAAATAAAATAAACTTCTTTAAATATCACAATTTAAAGTGTTAATAAAAGTTGACTTAAAAAACTCTTTAAATTAAGCAAAACACATATGTTAAAGATACTTACTTTAGTAAGAAGGATAAAAGTAAGCCATGTGAAAATTATCAAAGGAAGGAATAAACTACACTAGACACCAAATTAATACAAGAAAATAAAATATTAAAGGGATTGTGTTGATACAAAAAGATCCTTTCACGGTTTCTAAATTTCAAATAGTAATTAATACCAGTGTTGTAATTAAAACAAAGCATATGATAAGAATATGATAACGTTTATTTGAACAAAGCAATAAAGCCTAAAACATGATAACGTTTTGCAATGATAAAAACATAATGATATAAAAAATGTTCTCAACGTTAATACTAAAAGCGTTATTTAATGATATAGAAAACGTTATGCAATAAAAATGTTATGCAATGTTCTTAATACTAAAAATGTTATGCAATGATTAACGTCAATAACGTTTATAACGATAAAGGAATTACTATTATCAGTTAACGGTAATTATCTGCAAATATAGGATATAATAATAGATGAAAGAAATGATTATCCTACAGCAATGATAAGAATACAAATGTAAATATGACCTGCAAGAAGACAGCGAAGGGTCAAAGAATACTGAAATTCTCTGTAGCAGAGACAGAGAGATAGAGCTACGAGAAGCATGCAAATGATAAAAATGGATATTAATAATGACAACCCTACGTAAAGTAAGAGAATTAGATAAAAGTAGAGCTGTACAAACCTGCAAAAAATGTTAGACTAAGAACTTAGGATAAAAAGATTAGAGGCTATAAGGAACATTTTTTTTAAAAAAGAAATGAATAAACAGCAGTTGCGCAAAGTTATATGCAATGAATGAACAAAAGATAATGATGCGTCAAGTCAATGATACCGATGTACAATGCTATTGCTGCTGCTAAACCTGTATCTCACGTTTCTGTCAACTCAAGAACTTGCAGTGCCCTTTGTCACAGTCTCCAAAGTTATGTCAATACTCCTCTTCCTGTGAGTATCTGGGGGTGCGAGAGGAAGGAAAGAATGAAAGGGATGCGCCCAATGGAAGTTCGATGGGATTTGAGTCAAATTTATATATTGCAAGTGCTCTTGGCAGATTGTAGGGATATGGAAAATGCATGCCAACTGTTTAGCAATAACACAAAAGGAAATGTGGTTTTATTCACCTCAATTATTACAGGATATGCACAGAATGGGAAAATACAATATGCACAGCAACTGTTTGACAGAATACTAGAATGAAATCTTGTTTCATGGAATGCAATGATTGCAGGTTATGTACAAAATGGACACGTTGAACAAGCCTTGGAACTCTTTTACCAAATGCAACATACGAATATGAAATATAATCACTTTACATTAACCAGTATTATCAGTGCATGTACCAACTAGGCAAAATTAATCCTGCAATGATAAATGTTGGGATCTTGAAATAAGATTATTTTCCTTGTCGTAATGCAAGAGTGTAGGTGTTTGTGGATATAGGCCTAAATCTTGAAGTAAACTTAGAGATTGTTCATTGTTACTTGTTCAAGAAAGATCACCTGAATCTACAAAAAAATAAGAACCATGCGGGGATCTCCCATAATTGGGATTTCCTCCTAAAAACAAATCAGTAAAATTTGAATGTGAATCATTAAACGTTATGTCATCATAAAGAGGTTTTGTAAACCAAATAGATTTATGACTAGATACATAAGCACAATCACCATCAATAATATCATCAATGAGATTAGATTTTAGGGAAGGAGGTTGGTCCTTCATAAGAACCATTTGAGTGTCATGAAAGTCATGATCTACTTTGGAGCATATAGGAACATAATCAATACTTGAGCCTGCAAAAAGGCAAAGACCACTAGCAGAGTGCCTGTCATTGGGATCACCTAGTGTTGAATTAGTAACACTTTGGAAAAAATCAGATTGTGAACCATGGATAAAAGAATCATAAAGGCAATCTTCAGGTGCATAAACCAAATTTGTAACATGTTCGCGAGTCATAAAATTAGAAATGCAATCTTTAGTTGCATAAGATAAATCTGTAGTGTAATCATCATAATATGAAGCATCAGTAGGAGAGTTAATATAAGAATCATTATCATTAACTTCCAAAATAGTCATAGGATTAGTATTATCATCATAAATTTCATCTTGAGTAATAGAGATATCTTGCAAAGTATCATTCAGAAATGTAGATATAATTTCATCTTCTTGGTCAAACATATCATTACCAGTTCCTTCATCATGACAGTAATAGTTATCAGCTAAAGAAATAGGAATATGATTATCATTCAAATTAGAAACATCATGAAGTTTACCATTGAAAATAGTTTTTGTGTAAGATTGAAAGTTGGTTTCACATTAGGAGACACAACATCAAATAGGTTTTGAGTTTTTTAAAAATCGGTCATGTGAGTCCTCCAAACAGGATAATTCAAACGAGTGAGTTTAAACAGAGACATGATGGCTATTTAGGAACTGAAAAGTTCACTATAGGCTTTCTCTCCAACATTTGCAACCCTCAAAACTAACAATCTAAATCCCTTAAGAATCCCTCTAAACCCTAATCCAAAAAATGCCATACTTTTAGAAAAATCTCCTAAAAATGCTGCCCAATCTTAGCTCAAAAATGTCCTTTCCCTAAATTTTGGCTAAAAATAAGGAATTAAATCCCTTTTACAATGAAAGATGCCAAAATTTATAAAAAGAAATTAATATTAAATAAAATTTAATATTAATTAACCTATTTCCTAACTTAGACTAAGGACTCTAAGTCTAAAACCTAACTTAGATAAAATATCTAAGTGAACCTATTACAAAGTGGAGAGGTTAAAATAAGCTTCTATCCACTTGCAATTACATAAATGAAGGAAGGAAATAGATGGCATTTTCCTCAATTTTCAATTCTCTTAGCTGGCACTATCATCTGCAAACACATTAAAGACTTCTGAAGTACTTGGCGGATCCCAAATATGTTATTGTTTCATTTTGTATTCATATGTTTCATTTGCAAGAAAATAAGGGATGAAACCCTAGTTTGCTGGAGATGTGTCTTCAAAAATGTTAGAAGAACTTGGCATTTGCTGGAGATAAGTGCTGAAACTTGAATCACGCTAAAGATTATTATTGTAAACTTGCAAGAATCCTGACTTGACTGGTGAAATTGACCCTTTGATGGAAAAGACTATCTGTTCACTTTGGCTATCACTGTTGAATCTTTAGCATTTCAACACACACACTGTAAGTCTTTTAAATTGAACTTTCTGTTATTATCGGCAATGAACATTTATGATGTGAATACGTGCACAGTTCTTCTGATAGATGCTATTATTTATGTTAAAGAAGCATTGCTATTGACTCAGATTTTAGTTTACTTGTTTATTTTCACTTTATGAGTTTGAAATCTGCTCTCCATATCTGTAATTGATGCCTCTGTGCTGGTTTTGAATGCAAATGGAAAATGCTTGTTTGTTTTTGAAAATATACTCACATTTCATGGATATAATCCTATTGTTAATCTTATTCTTGCAATAATGAATTCGCATTATAGAAAAATACATGCATATCCTTAAAACAGATAATGAAGGTGACCAACCTATGCAAAATCATTTGTTCTAGATCTGGAGACTTTAGATAATGCCAAAAATATTGCCCATGTTTGTAAAGGCATGCTCTTCAACAAAGAAACCCCAAAATATGCTAAAGATTTTGAAATTTTTTTAATATTTCCAGTGCCCTCTACATCAACATTTCCATCTATCAATACCAATCATGAGACAGCTTTAGGGTAGCACACCACAAAAACTATTGTTGCAGCAGCACCAAGGCTCGACCCAACCGAAGCCATAGGCCATTTGATGTACCTTCTCCAAAATAATAGCTAAAGGTGTTTCCATTTTGCAGCCACATTATATGATTTAAGTCCTTCTGATCAAATGGAAGAGAAATCAGATCCAGTACCTCCATTATTAAAGCCCCAACCAAGAAGGTCAATAGCCCAAGGCTCCATCCCACTAGTCTGCCACTCAAAACAAGAACTGTCAAATCCATGAAGTAAAACCACAGGTTTTGCCTCCATATTTTACCTTCTCACTCTTGAGACTATCAATTGTTTTGCTATTGTTGTTATAGTCATTAAGCTTCACTATTACTGTTGCTGTATCACTCATATCATTGCTATTCTTCACATTGTTAATTGATGAATTCCTGCCTGTAGAATTCACTGTCATTTGACAAATGGGCACCACAATAATAAAAGGAAATGCAAGGCATTTGATATTCTATTGTGAAACATAATCAAATATGACTCAAATTGCAGCACACATTTGTATATAACTTCAGCAAAGAAATTTGTTTATGAAGTTCGAGCATGGGCTCATGACACTCATAAACAAACTTCTTTTCTCAAGTTTCATGATTTTTAACATGTAATCAGCAAATGAACAAATCTGAACCCACACACTGATTCTATGAACACCATGATGAAAAGTATATAGCATCTTTCTTTGATTCTTGACCGTGAAGCATACCAGTCTATTGTGAACAATGCATTTCTTTGTTAAGCTTAAAACATAAAAAATATCACATTATATTAGTGAACATGACCTAGTGGTCAATTTTGGGCATCCATTAAACCACTGGTGTGCTCACTAATACAATGTGACGCTGCCTTCTTTAACACTGCTTTTCACTTTATGTGCATGCTCATCCTATTACTCCATTGAATATCATAAATAAATGCATCTATGAAAGAATTAGATAGTGTATGATGTTCATTCTTTTTTTTCATTGCTTAAATCCAATTGGATCTAACAAATCCTTAACCATGATGCAGGACAACCCTGAAAGACTTAGGGCCAGACAGATGCAGACTCAGATGGAGATCTAGATGACTAGGACTGGACACAACAACCAGCTCCAAATATGCAGACTCTTCAAGGCAATGCAGAGGACTCACTCATACCCTATCTCTTCTTTCTTTTCTACACTTTGTACTCTTCTTATTGATATGAAATATGAAGTTGTTGTCTAACTTTTAGTCACCCATTTTTTGGCAATATTGGAGTCATATGGTCATCCCTTGGATAGGAAGTCTTTGTCGGGTTCCCCTTTCTTTGCCTTCATGTTTTAGCCAGGTGGGTTGTTTTCAAGGTCTCATTATTTGGGTAGGTTGCGGACCCCAACCTGATAGAGACTTGTGCTCCAATTGATGTTCTTTCTCAGGCAGGATGATCTTTGAAAGCCATGATCTCCAAATGTTTAAAAGAAATCAGGAAAAAGGATGCAGTGGCAGAGCTAGTTTTGATTATCTAGAGAATGATTGCAGAGCAAAGTTTTTTTAATAAAATGACATACTCTGCCAAAAAGATGCTGAACTCTTTGCAAAAGATAGGAGAAAATGTTGATACAGTGAGGTAAAAATGGATTATAATATTATAGATAAGAGGCTTCTTGCTAGGAAAAAATATACGATTCAGTTCTTTGAACCTCAACGATCCCAACATTGAAAATAGTATTCAATTTGGAGTTGAAACGAAAGAGATATGGCTTTTGGCTTAACCACCTTGCAACCTTTTTCAAATCAATGATTGTCACTTTCCCTGGATAGTGCCAGATTACCTTTCTGGTTTAGCGAAACACTGCCATGTGGAAAGAGTGGTCACATGATCGTATAAAGTTAAAAAATGTCTTGCGATCATGCAACAATGTAAGTCACCAAGTGAAGGTTAAATAAAATATGCTCCGCTGGACCCACGTGCACCAATCATAGAGCAGTCGCATGATCACAAGGAATAAAATAATACCATGTGATCATGCAAAAAGTAAAAAAAGGAGCAGATTAGTGGGCCCTATTTCTCAGCGGGACCTGAGTTATGACATAGTGAGAACTTCCACGTGGCAGTGGGACCCACGTACTCTGATAGCATAGATGTACCAATGATAAAGTGGTCACATGATCCCATGGATTAAAATATTGTTATGCAATCATGCGAGAATGTAAGTCATTGAAGATGCTTAGCGACTAAGCGGGATCCTTCCACATGTCCAGGTGGGGCCAAAAGAGTTTGTATGGGATACCAAATCAATGGTAGTCGCTTAGTCACTATGGAAAGGAAGATTCTTTGTGACTTAGCAAGATGTTGACACGTAGCCTGTGGGACCTGAGTCTTAACGGAACTATCAGAGATGATATAATTGTGGCCATTCGTTTCAAAAGCTACTAGATCAATGGCATAAGTTCAAATCTAAGAATTTTTCAATGGATGCCAAACTCAAATATAGCATCCTCTCAGATGTATTACCACATATGTCACATGATCGTAAGAATTAAAACAATATCATGTGATCATGCGACGACATAAACCGGGCAGATGAGAGAAGATAATGAACGACAAGGAGTCTGTACCAAATTATAAGGGGATTGAGGGACATTTTTGTGAAGTTATGAATGACTCAGTGATGAGTTATAATGGCTGAAAAATGGATTGATTTCTATTATGATAATGAGCATATGGATGATTATTGTAAATCAAATGACATGTTTTATATACTTGAACTTAGAATGAAGACAAAGTGAAGAGAATGCAAACAGAGGAATCATCGAGCTATTGGAAGAAGTTGGCCAAGTGTCAAAGTAGTTTGATACCATGAACTCAATCATATTGGTTTGATAAAGGTCCATTCAGTTCTTCTTATCGAGTAAGGTCAGATGAAGGGACAAAGTCTTACTAGTTCCTCTTTATTGTATTTTCATAAAACACTTGGCTTCAGTCTGTTCAAATTTTGGAAGTTGAAATGCTTGACATCTCATGAAAGCCATATAATGTAATCTCTATAAATATTGCCAAAAAAGTAAATATAGAGGTCGGCAAAGTTGCAATTGAAGCAAGGGTGATTCCATTTACTTAGCTAATTTCATGTTTGTTGTACCGGTACTTGTCATTTTGCATTTGAATAGACAGAACGATTGTGTGTGAAGCTGTAATTGCTTGCTGGATTCTATTTCATGTTGGTAATTGCAGTGAAAGTAATTCCATTTACCTTTCATGTATGATTCTTATCCTATTCACCCTATTATTTAGATGTATCTGAATGGAAAGTACAATTATATATGGAGCTGTGATTCATGCTTGAATTCCATTTCACATTAGTAGTTGCAGTATAAGAAATTCTATTTGCTATCTATATATGATTCTGCTTCTATTCTCATTAGTAGGATATGCATTCTTAGAGTAGGTAGGTTTAAGTTAGAAGATAGTCTTCATGATAATCTGTGATCAACATTCCATTGGGGATTATAGGTTATCCGCTTTATCCTTGCCTGAATTGTTTGTGCCTACAAACAATTTGGTTAAAACTCATAAGAAGAAATCTGATGATTAATAAAAAAACACATTCATTGCATATCAAACACAATCAAGGAGCTATACCTATCAATTCAGAGGGCAGTGATAGATGACTTACACTAACCCAATTGTTGGTGACATCCTTTTGTTCTCTCACCTTGGGTGTTAAGAAGAGTCAGAGATTGCAAATCTAACGGGAGGACAAACTGTTAACTAACAGAAGTATGAATGAATATTTATAAATTACATTCAGTATGAATGCACAATGTAATGATCAATTATGAATTTGAAAGTTTTGACATGTGATCAATACTTAGAGTACAATTTATTCAATCTGATATGAATGCAATAACAAAAATGCTTATTCACATAACCTGAAAAGCACTGTTGAGTGAAAGAACCTAAATGCACCCTTACTATTTGTATATTATTTTGCATGATGAAAAATAGTATAATAGACTTTATTTAAGTTCTACTGCAAATCTTCCAATAATACCAACTGCATTAGAAATATCTGGTCTAGATTGAGTAAGATATATGAGTTTACCAATCATAGACTTGTACAAAGTTATGTATACTATTGTAGAATCATCTTCTTTTTTAAGCTTGCTTCTTGTTATCATAAGGGTACTTGCTGGCTTGTAATCATCCATCTTGAACTTCTTTAATATTTCTTTCACAAATTTAGATTGATTTATGAAAATACCTTTATCTATCTGCTACACATTCAATCCCAAAAAGTACTTGATAGGTCCAATCATGCTCATCTCAAATTCACTCTTCATTTCTTTAGAAAATTCTACACTAAGTTTATCATTACCACCAAAAATAATGTCATCAACAAAAATAGCAACTAGTATATAGACCTTCAGGTGTCTCTCTTATGAATAAGTTACAATCTACTGCTCCTTTCTTAAATCCAATCTTTGTCAAGTAATCATCAAGTCTTTCATACCATTCTCTAGGGGCTTTCTTAAGTCCATAAAGGGCTTTCTTCAATTTGCATACCATGTCGGGTTTCTTTGATAAACTAAATCCTTCAGAATGCTCTATGTAGACTTCTTCCTTTAACTCTCCATTCAGGAATGCTGACTTACCATCCATCTGATATACTTTAAAGTCTTTGAATGTTGCATAGGCTAGAAATAACTTTATGGCTTCCAATCTAGTTATAGGGGCAAATGTATCAGAATAATCAATTCCTTCTCTTTGCGCATATCCTTTACATACTAGTCTTTCTTTATTTCTCACTACTGTTCCATCTTCATTCATTTTGTTTCTGAATATCCAATGGTTCCAATCACATTTTTATCACTACGCCTGGGGACTAGTTCCTATGTATCATTCTTAATTATTTGATCTAATTCTTCTTTCATTACTTCATGCCAATCTGAATCATTACATGCATCTTCAACACTTGGAGGTTCAATTTGTGAAAGTAAACATACCACTTTATTGACTATTTTTTCTTTTGATCTTGTCATGACTTTGTCGTTCTAATCTCCAATGATATCTTCTTTTGAATGGTATCTAGATGTGAACTTTAGAACATTAGGTTTGACTCTCTCATTTTTCTTCTATGATTCTTTTTCACTTGTTTTGGGATCATTGAATAAATCATCAATGTTGTCAAACATCTCTTCAACAACTGCTTCTCTATTGGTAGGTAGAGGTTCTTTTTCAATCATAGGTGAATAATCATGATATCTCTCTTGAATCATAAAATTTTCATCAATCTTTACATGTGCACTTTGAATGATCTATTTTAGTCTTAAGTTAAAACATCTATATAAGCTTTTCATTTAGTAGAGTAACCAAGAAAAATACCTTCATCACTTCTTGCATCAAACTTCCAAATGGCTTCATCTCTCTTGATATAATACTTGCTTCCAAAAATTCTAAAGTATTTTACTATAGATACATTACCAAACCATAGCTCATAAGGTGTCTTGTACGCGCCTGGCCTTAATTGAATTCTATTGATAGTATAAATTGATGTATCAACCACATCTCTCTAATAAGTATGTGCAACTTTTCCTTCAATCATGATAGTGTGCGCTGTGTTGAGTATGATCCTATTTCTTCTTTCTGCAAAGGGGTTCTAGGTGCACTTAGCTCTATTTTTATCCCATGTTCTTCACAATACTCATAAAATCTATCAGATGTGAATTCTCCTCCTCTATCTGATCTCAGACATTTTATCTTTAATCCAGACTCATTTTCAACTTTAGCTTTGAATATTTTGAACTTCTCAAATGCTTTAGATTTATCTCTTAAGAACACAAATCACATCATTCTAGAATAATCATCAAAAAACAAAATAAAGTACCTTTCTACATAGCATGTTCTTGTTTGAGTTGGTCCACATAGGTCTGTATGCACTAGATCCAATTTGTTCTTTGTCAAATTCTTCTTGCTTTTGAATGAGTTCTTTACATGATTTTCCATCACACATTCCCTACATATAGTATCAATTGGTTTTGCAATTCTAGGGAAATCTCTTACTACCTTTATATTTCTTATCTTTACTATATTGTGAAAATTGATGTGACATAGTGATGAAGGGTGCTCCCCTTAATACCACAAACATATAACAGAAACAAAGAAACAACAATAATTTGCAAGAATAGAAAATGGGCTTCTTATTATCTCCACAAGTATGGAATTACAAATTTTAGAATTACAATATGCAAAGCCACATGGGCATTCCCTTTACAATATTCTATAGGAAAAAACCTCGAATCATTACCCAAATCTACCCAGAACTACCCTAGACAACACTACGGGCCTTCTTTATATAGGCAATTTCCACCACCCGAGAAGGTTCCAAAAATTTAGCCCCTAGGGCCGACCAATCTTATAATTATTTTATTTTTCAATTTATTACATCAAAGTCAACTCAAAATAACATTTGAAACCCGAAAAGAAATTTTGAAGGAAAATTGTTTTCTTCCCTTTCAAGTGGTCTGAATTCCGAAGACCATAAGTCATCACCAGTTCACCCAATTGACTATTATGACCCCATTCCAGAAAGGCCACGAAGTGCTCTATAGGCTTGACTTGTGCAAGCACCTATCACCCAAATTTTCAACCTCATCTAGGGCCTCTAAAGCTTTCAAAACTAAGTTCAAAGTTTTTGTACCCTGCTACCAATAATGAACCTCCACATGTGAAATCAGAACATTTTGAGATCGTATGACCAACTTACTAAAAATAGCAAGTTTCCATAAATAGTAGCTCTACACAAGATAGCCCTTATTGAATACAAAAACATAAATATTTTTGGGTGATGCAAGATTGCTCTTACACCTAGGATGCTCCTACATCAAACACCTAGGGTAATTTGAGAAGTGACCTTGTCACAACTCAGGTGTGCAGGGGAAAACCAAGATAGTTAACGTCCTCCTTTGTCAGCCATGATGAATCTTCAATAGGTCATCCTTTCCACTTGATCAAATATTCTTCATATGTCCTATTCCTTGTGCTTCTACCAACATAAATGTCTAGTATGTCTTCAATCTCCTTGGTATCTGAACTACTTGCTAGAATACTCCACTGTGCCGCTATGATCTCATCTTCAACACCTCCTTCATGATACTCTATCAAATCTGAAATGTTAAACACTGGTGAAATATTCATCTCACTAGGCAATTCTACCTCATATACATTTCCTAAATCATGCTCCTTCAGTATCTTACATGGTCCAAACTTCTTCATTTTCAACTTGTTATATGTACCAATTGGAAACCGCTCCTTCCGCAAATGAACCATGACTTCATCTTCAACCTGAAATTCCTTATGCCTCCTTTTCTCATCTACCTTAGCCTTATACTGTGCATTCATTTTGGTAATATGCTTCCTCATCTCCTCATGGATGTTCTTCAAATGTTCTACAAAATCCTTATCTTCAACACTACTTATTTCTCCTTTATCTATCTTTCTCAATTCAGATGCATTTCTGGGACTACTTCCATATACAATCTGTGGATGATGTGATGAGCTAAACTTCAAATCTATCTTCAACTCCTCTCTTTCTACTAGTGTCATTCTATGTCCTGCCTTATTTGGAAAATTGGCTCATGGAATCAAATCCATCTGATAACTGATCTTTCTTACCGGTGGTAATCCATCAGGTACATTATTAGATATAATATCCTAAAAATCATTCAATAATTTTGCAACTTCTACAGGTACATCTTCTACTTCCTCTTTCCCATCCTTTGAAATTAAGGTAAAAAACATATGCTCATGCTGCATACCATCTAAGAAATTTCCTCTATCAACAAAAGTTATTCTTGCATTACCACATACCTTTTCTTTAGTCTACTTCAATGGCTTTAGCTTATGTCGCACTCCATCCTTTATCAAGGAATAGGTATTCGCATGACCATCATGTATAGCACATTTGTCAAACTACCATGGTCTACCCAATAGCATATGAAATGCATCCATAGATATGATATCACATAGTACCTCATCTTGGTACCTGTCGATCTTGAACTTCACTAGACACTATTCACTAACCATGACCTTGTGGTCATCTTGTACCCAGGCAACCCGATATGGATGTGGATGTTTCTATCTCTTGAGCTTCAATTTTGTCACCATCTCTTCTGACACCAAATTATCAGTACTACCACTATCAATAATCACATCACAAAACTTACCCTCACACTTACACCTGGTGTGAAACAAGCTCCTCCTTTTCTCAAGTTCATTCTCACCACTTAGTAGGACTCTTCTATTAATCACTGTTTCTCCTCTTTCAACATCTTTAGAATGTGATGATCTGGCATCTTTATCTATATGTACAACTTTGGTCTGGCCTTCATTTCTCCTATCTGTCCTTCCTTGGTGTTGAGGACATTCAAATACCCTATGACCTTCTTCTCCATAGTGAAAACATGTTCCACCGGAAACCTCCTCTTCTAGATCCTTGTCCTCTTCCTCTTCCTCTCTAATCTCTATTACTCTGATCCTGGAAGCAATTGGAATTATTTCATCTCTAATTTTGACTATTACTAGCCTCATCCTACTTTTTTGAATCTTCATTTCGATCTCCATATGACCATCCATCAGATCTTCTATCACGACCTCTTGTGCTTTGTCTCCTTTCAAACTTCTTGTTCAACTTTTCCTCTACTTTTAGGGAAAACTGGTATGCCTCTTCAATACTATTCATTCGAACCAGATTCAATTCCTCCTAAATGCTCAACCTTAACCCATTAAGGTAATGGACAACTTTCTCCTTATTATCTTTTGCATGGCCTGCTCTGATGAGGAGCCAATAGAACTCCTCCGTATACTCCTGAACAGATCTTCCTGGTTGCTTTAAGCTTTGCATTTTCTTTAGTAGGTCAAGCTCATAATCAATAGGAATGAACTGTCACTTCAATTTATCCACCATCCGATCCCATCTTGTGATTTTTATCTTTTCCTCTTCTATTTTCCTCCAACTGAATCTCTTGCCACCAGATCTTCATATGGCCTTTCAGTTTGGCCTTCACAAATTTGACCCTATCAGGATCCTCAATAACTTCATACTCGAATATTCTTCACATTCATTGATCTAGTCAATCAACTCCTCTGGGTTAAGATTTCCTGAAAATGCAAGAACCTCAATTTTAGGTCTTTTCCCAATCTTGGAAATGGCCTAAAAAATTCTTTCTTCTTCTTGATTCAAAATTTTTCCTTCTTCTTGATCAGAATTTCCCTCTCCCTCGGCTTCATCCTCACTTTCGTCTTTGACATTAAGATTCATTCCTCTGTGAATCTCCTCTTACAATGCTCACACTTGTCTCTCTAGCTCTCTAACCTCCAGGTGTCACAGTACCAGCTCTTCCGCCATGCACTCTTCATGAGGCATTTTCACATGTATCACTGAAACCCTAAGTGGTCACTAACCATGATTCTGATGCAAAACTACCTAACAATCGGCGATTGTGTTTACACAAAACCCTAGTCCACAGTCTTGGTGCAAACTGTAATACCCCCAAAAATGGGCTATAGGTTCATTTAACCTCCTACATCTTCAAATCAAATGAAATCGACATCAAAGTCCTAACCTAAGGCACATCTGCACATTTATCGAATTTAATTGATTATGCTAAATTCTGCATCGGGGAATATTCCTAGAAATATTCCTAATTTATCATAATTATTCTTATTTAATAATTATTTGGCGATAAATCATATTTATCCTAAAGTTGATTAATTGAATATAATGAGTATTTAATTAATTAATTTAATTCTGCCACTTAATTATTTAATTAAATTTAATTATATTTATTCCTAATTATCTTAATTATCTTTAATTTAATGATTATTTGGTGATAAATCCTATTTATCCTAAAGTTTAATTAATTGAATATTCTAAATATTTAATTAATTAAGTTTAATTCTACCACTTAATTATTTAATTGAATTTAATTATATTTATTCCTAATTATTACTAGCTTATATATGTATATATGTATATATATATATATATATATATATATATGTATATACATATATACATATATGTATATATGTATATACATATATACATATATGTATATATGTATATACATATATGTATATATGTATATACATATATGTATATATGTATATACATATATGTATATATGTATAAACATATATGTTATATGTATATTATATATATATATATATATATATATATATATGTATATATATGTATGTATATGTATATATATGTATATATATATATATATACATATATATATATATATATGTATATATATATACATATATATATATATGTATATATATATATATATATACACACACACAATATATATACACATATATATATACATATATACATATATATATACATATATACATATATATATACATATATACATATATATATATGTATGTATATGTATATGTATATGTATATATATACACACACACACCACACATATATATACATATATATATACATATTACATATATATATATATATGTATGTATATGTATTGTATATGTATATGTATACTGTTTATGTATATGTATATGTATATATATATATGTATATGTATATATGTATGTATATATGTATGTATATTATATATATATATATATATATATATATATATATATATATATATATGCCGAGAGTAATCCTTCTGAGGCAACCTATTGTCACCTTGCAATTTAAAGAAAATAGGCACCTCGAGAAGGATTACTCTTGGTGTATTATATATATAAATATATATAAGCTAGTAGCAGTCGCAACACAACATAGTAGACATTTAAGAATTGTAATGTTTATGTATATTGCAGAAAAATAAAATAAAATAAAATTGTTAGGGGAACAATTAGGTTTAATGTTGTAAAATAAATAAAATTATATATTAGTTATAAATTATAAACTATTAAAATAATTTGAAACTAGGTAAGAGTTAGGGTTAGTAGGACATTTTATGTTATGAGTTAGGGTCTGGGAAGAGGTTACAATTAGGGTTAGGGTTAGGGTTAGGGATAGGGTGAGAGTTAGGGTTAGTAAGAGATTTACGGTATGAGTTAGGGTTTGAGTAAGAGTTAGTTAGGCTTAGGCTTAGGGTTAGGGATAGGGTGAGAGTTAGGGTTAGTAGGACATTTTACCCTATGAGTTAGGGTTTCAGGTAAGAGTTATAATAAGGGTTAGGGGTTACGGATAGGGTGAGATTAATCATGTGGTTAGGGATATGATTTAGGTTTACAATTATGATTACTAACATATTTAGTGTAACATTAAGGTTTAAGATTAGGGTAAGGGATTAGGATTAAGGTTACTAATATGGTGAGGGTTAATTGTGGGTTAATGATGAGATGCACAATGTTGAGTTTGGATTCGTATAAAATATTTTGAAGCTGGGTAATAGTTAGGGTTAGTAGAACATTTTACGTTATGAGTTTGGGTTCAGGTAAGAGTTATAGTTAGGGTTAGGGTTAGGGATAGGGTGAGAGTTAGGGTTTAGGTATAAGATATTTTACGGTATGAGTTAGGGTTCGAGTAAGAATTACACTTAGGGTTAGGGTTAGGGATAGGGTGAGAGTTAGGGTTAGTAGGACATTTTACCCTATGAGTTAGGGTTCAGGTAAGAGTTGTAATTAGGGTTAGGGTTAGGGATAGGGTGAGATTAATGATGTGGTTAGGGATATGATGTTACGTTACAATTATGATTACTATAATATTTATTGTAACATTAAGGTTTAAGATTAGGGTAAGGGATTAGGATTAGGGTTACTAATATGGTGAGGGTTAATCATGGGTTAATGATGAGATGCACAATGTAGAGTTTGGATTAGTATTAGGGTTGAAATATTAGTTAAGGTTAGTATGATAAATAGGGTTAAAAAAAATAGTATATATATTATACGATTAGAGTTTATGATTAGTATTATATTAGTTATTTCATGAGGGTTAATTTGTGGGTTAATGATTTGATGCACAATGTTATATTTGGATTTTTATTAGGGTTAATCATGGGTTAATGATGTGATGCACAGTGTTTAGTTTGGATTGGTATTAGGGTTAAAATATTCATGCAGGTTAGTATGAAAAATAAGGTTAACCGTCAAATCAATAATATGATTTGGGGGTTGATATGTAGTGTGTATACAAGTAGGGTTATGTTTAACCTATTAAGGGTTAGTATAACCCTCGTGGTTATCTTTTGACCAATGGTAAATGACACAATTATGGTTTTGATTAGGATTAATTTTCACCTTAGGAGTATGACATAAAGAAGTAATTATAATGTTAATGATAAACATATTAGAGTTAGGGTTAGGGTTATGATTAGGGATAGGATTCTATGTTTACAGTTAGGAAGCCATTTTATGGTTTTTAATATTTGAATATATAGCGCGTAAGAGTTAATGCTATAGTTAGTGTTACTATTATGGTTAATATTAGTGGTAGGGTTACGATTAAGGTTAATGTTAATGTTAAGGTTAGAGGGAAGGTTAATAAATTATATTAATTTTATTGTATAATTATGTATTTGGGTTAGTGTTACAGTTAGTGTTAGTATTATGGTTATTGCTACTATTATGGTTAAAGTTAGTGTTAGGATTTCAATTAAGGTTAGTGTTAGGGTAGCAGTTAAGGTTAACAGTGAAAAAAGGGTTAGTCTTAAGGTTAGTGTTGGGGTTAGGGTCATAATTAGGGTTAGTATCATAGTTAACCTAAGCATATCACCTAGTTCAATGGTATGGTTATGGTTACGGTAACAGTTTAAAGTTAGGAGTAATATTATGTTAATGGTTACAATTAAAGTTAGGGTTAGGGGTAGGGTGAGGTTGAGGATTAGGAGTAGGAGTAGGTTAGGGTTAGGTTTATAATTATGATTAGGGGTTATGATTAGGGTTAGTATTTAGATTATAGTTTATTTGGGTTCATATTAGGGTACATGGATATGATTAAGGTTGGATGGAATGCTACGATAATGTTTACAATTAGACTTTAAAGTTGAGGCTAGGGTTAGTGTTAGTGTTAAAACTTAGGTTATGGTTTAAAGTTATGGTTAGAATTATGGTCAATTGTAGAACTCTCTCTCTCTAGATATGCCCCCTAATCTCTCTCTCTCTCTCTCTCTCTCTCTCTCTCTCTCTCTCTCTCTCTCTCTCTCTCTACCCCTATCTCTAACATCTCTCTCTATTGAAAACATGTGTTTCTCTCTCCTCTCTTATCCCTTCCCACTCTCTCTAGATATTCCCCCTAATTACCATCTCTCTCACTATCTACACTCCCTTATCTCATCATCATATTCCTCTCTCTATCTCTCTCTACCACTAACTCTAAGATCTCTCTCTGTATTGAAAACATCTCATTTTGGGTTCATCTTAGGTTACATGGATAAAGTTAACATTAGAGGGAATGTTAGGATAATGTTTATAATTAAAGTTTTATGTTAGGGTTAGGGCTAATGTTAAGACTTAGGTTATTGTTAGGGTTAAAGCTTAAAGTTGTGGTTAGAAATATGATTAATTTTATAATTCTCTCTCTCTAGATATTCCCCTAATCACTATCTCTCCCTCTCTTTTTCTAGATATGCCCCCTAATCACCCTCTCTCTTTCACTCTCTCCCCTCCATCATATCACCACCATATCCCCCTCTTTCTCTACCCCTATCTCTAACATCTCTCTCTATCTCTAACATCTCTTTCTCTACCCTCTCCTATCCCTTCCGCTCTCTCTAGATATTCCCTCTCGCCTCTCTCTCTCTCTCTCTCTCTCTCTCTCTCTCTCTCTCTCTCTCTCTCTCTCTCTCTCTCTCTCTCTTCTCTCTCTCTCTCTCTCTCTCTCTCTCATCCCCTCCCGCATCTCAGCATCATACCCTCATACCCCTATCTCTAAAGATCTCTCTATTGAAAATATCTCTCTATTAAAAACATAATATGTGCCCTAATCAACCTCTCTCTCTCTCTCTCTCTCTCTCTCTCTCTCTCTCTCTCTCCTCTCTCTCTCTCTCTCTCTCTCTCTCTCTCTCTCTCTCTCTCTCCTCCTCCTCTCCCGCTCTCTCTAGATATGCACCCTAATCAACCTCTCCCTCTCTCTCAAGTTATAACCTGATAAATTGATAAGACACTAATTAAGGTTGATTTTTAATTTAAAAATCCATAAGATGGAGTTAGTATAAGGCCCAATTTAAGTTTTAGGGTCAAGGTTGAATTTGATTGAGTGGTAAGGGTAGGGTTCAACATGGTTTATTTGTTTATCCAATTTAGAGTTAAGGTTAGGTTCAATATAGTTTAATGTTTAAGTTGGTTTTCAAGGTAGGTTGTTACTATTTCTTTAATGGTTTCTCCATAATCTAAAGATTTAGGTGTAAACTGATTTAGTGTTTGGGCTTAATTTGGTATATGTTATGTTTGAATTTGATTTAGGATAGAATCTAGATTAGAGTTAGGGTTATGTTTCTATATGGTTTAGTGTTAGATTAAATTTAGATTAGTGGTAGGGTTAGGGTTCAATTTTATATTGAGTTAAGGTTCAAAGTGATTTTATGTTAAAGTTCAATTTGATTAGATTAGGATGAGGTCAAGGTTGAATTTGATTTATTATTTAGTTAGGTTGGCAGTTTAATTTGGTTTAATATTATAATCATGATCTTTTTAATGATAGAGTTATATTAAATGTATATGCATTAAATAATAAATGAAATTTCACCATCCTTGATTAAATGTCAAGCCTTCTTATTGAATTATTTATCTCTAAAATTTATTGTTCCCCCCTTTCTATGCTAATCATGATTATAAATAATAGAAATAAATTAATCTTTTATTAAAAAAACCAAATAATTATTTTGTTAATAGAAGTAAATATTTAAAAATAATAATTTAATTATTATTCTAAATATAAAAAATACATTTCACATAATCTTAGTTTATTTTAGTACTTAAGTACTCTGAAATTTCAGAAGCTTCATGCAATTGAGATTTCTAGAAACATCTTACTTTTTTTATATACTTTTTGCAATTTAATCATTGGAGAAATATTTTTTCTACCTTTTGAAAATATGATATTTAAAAATAAATATTTTGTTACTTTATTAAAAATATATTTTTCTAATATTCTCATTAAAATGTAAGATGTTTGAAACTATAGAACCATCTAAGTTAAAAAAATATAAAGAAGACATAGAAACATGTTTATTGTCAATTAGAAAATTAAGATGTTTCTATACTCTTTTTATCCTTTTCTAATATTCTTATTAAAAAAGGTAATATGTTTCTAATTCTATACTCTTTTTATCCTTTTTTAATATTCTTCTTAAAAAGGTAATATGTTTCTAAAATAACTTTTTACTATTGTTAAACCAAATACATGTATATGATTGTAATCAAAGTTGTAATGGAGACACAAGTCCAAAACGTACAATATTTTTATACTGTGTTGACAATATAGAGATGTAGAAAATTTTGAAAAATAAAGCCCGAATATATAATAGTAACACTAAAGGATAAAGATAATATAAAGTTATTAAGAGATTACAATATATTCGTATACAACTCCCAATCAAAAACATAAAATAAACTAAACATTTTAATGGGACAACCAAATCACTATAATGATTTTATTGAAAAGCTTACTCCTTAATTTTCTAGCAAAAAAAAACCACATTCTAAGATTCGAGAAATGGATAATCTGTGTATCCAACTACAGGATTGGGAGTGTAAAATGTTTCCCTCTCGTAGTTATTGAGAGGTGCATTCACCTCAAATCTTTTTGGCAGATCTGGATTCGCCAAAATAGTCACCCATAAACCACCAGATCTGCATTGCCACTGGAAATAGCTTCATTACCATCATCCCGATCATAACCCCCTGCAGCAAAAAATGTGCCCTTGAATGCTTTCCTCATGGGAAATTAGGCTCTTTTTGCCTGCTTTTTTTGGCTCCAAACTATAAGCCCTGGACTCAACAAAAATGTGCATACAAAAATGTTGTATTTATTCAGAAGCCTGTGCCAAGTAAAGTCCCAGCGCCTCCGAATGGAGTCGTAGGCATCAAAAAAAGTAAAAAAGGGGGAAAAGCCGAATTCCCACAACCACCGTTCTGCCCCAATTTCATTGACCACTGCTTCCACAACTTCAAGAGAAAATCTACAATGATTCTCCAATGATCTTCCATAGTGATCGGTTCGATCATTCATGTTGTCTTTCATGAACTACTTCAGAAGGTACCCATGAGCCCCATGGATTTCAACACCGTCAAAACCCTGTTCCAAAAAGGTATTGATTATATCAACAAAAGGGACGTTCTCTTCTTCAAATCAAGATAGATCATAATAAAAACATACCTGCATCTATTGCATTTCTGGCAGCATTCAAAAATCTGCAACAATTTTGGGAATTTCCTCTATTTTCCAAAGGCCAAGGAGGGGAGAAGTTTGCCTTATCTTTTTGATTCAGTAAGGGGATCTTTCCAGATATTGGTTTGCTTGTGGAAGAAACTGGAGTCTAGCCATTAGACTGATAATCTGCATTCCAATGCACCTAGTAAATATACAATATATTGTTTGTTTTGAAGGAGAGTCTACCAAATTGAAAAAAAATTGGGGAAAGCGTAGAAATACTGACCCACATGAGAGACTCTTCCACAATGCCATTGTTGACAGAAGAAAATGCCCTGAGAAATCTCCTATATGTGCAAACAAAAAAAATGACTTGAGAAATGAAGAGCACTCTTTTATAAATGAAGAGTGACTCTTCATTTCTCAAAGGTTTCATATTCAAAAATTTCATATTCTCGTGCATTCACTATTGTTTCTGAAAAAATTCTTTGCAAACTATTGTTTGCATCGTGCACAATGTCGCACCATGCATTGGCTGCCGACACTAGCAATGCCAGTGCAACGCATAATGTACGCACTGCATAGTGTGTGTTACGCATTGCACTGGCGCTACTAGTGCCGGCAGCCCAGTGCACAGCGGCCAAATTATACACCGCACGACCCCCGAAATGCCTCCCAGTCATTTGATAATTTAATTTTTGTTTTTGATAATTTCGGGCTTTCATTTTTTGTTTTTGATTTTTGATTTTTGATTTTTTGTTTTTGATTTTTGATTTATGAATTTTTATGATTTTCGGTTTTTGATATATGATTTTTAATTTTTTTGGTTTTTGATTTGTAACTGATATATTTTCTTTTTTATGTACATGACATATTCCTTGGAATATGTCGTGCTGGTGTCTTTCTCTTCCACTACGACTGTATAGGAATGCTTCTCAGTGTAATTATTTAAATTCATAATAAATCAAAATTCCTATCATTAATTGATTAAATTCTTATTTAATTAATTAAAGCAAGTTGTCATATTTAATGATATTATTTTTGAATAAAGTTTGATTAAAATAATTGATTAACCCACAAATCAGCTATTTTTAAATTTAAAATCAGTTAAGTTGAAGATAAATCACTTTATTTATTTAATTAATTCATATTAAATTATGCACAATCAAAAAAGAAGTCAACTAGAAATCAACAGTCAAGTTTAAATTTAAACTCAACATTCAATTGTGAGTTGAAAATTGAACTAAACTCTATTTGGAGTTAAAAATTTGTTTTTGCATGATTTTGCATGTTTTTATGGATTAATTAATATTTAATTCTTGTTGACTCTAAAATCAACCTGAGTTCATCGAGAGTGATTTATGGCTTTTCTCATGCACCTCCAAAGCCCTAGATTTCTATAAATTAAGGCTTCAGCTCTTCATTATCGATCCATCCATCTACAAATTGCACACTCATGCTGCTAAATTGGAGACTGAAGAATCGATCTTGAGAATTTGAGTTGTTGTGAGATTTTCATTTTTTTTGCATAGTATCCATATCATTTAGAATATTATTGTTAGATCATTTTAGCATATCAATTTTCATATTAGCATAATTCCATATCCAGATTTCTCATTCTAATTGCATAGAAAATCGAAAAAAAAAAAGATTAATTGCATTCATTCCATATCTAGATTTTGCATTCAAATCCTTCGTTTAGGTGTCGTCAAGGTCACTGATCTCGGTATAATCTGAGAATACATACTCACATCTACTAGAAGGAATTAAATCACCTGGTTAGTTTAGTTTTTCATTTATTGCATGATTTCAATTTCAACTAACCTCTAATGTTTTACTGAAGTGTTGTGTCTATAGATCAGGTACAAAATTCACACACACATTTATGGCACCCACCGTGGGGCCCTTAAATAGGTTTCCCTTCAAATTTTATCTATTTCTATCATTTTCTTATCTTTTTCTATTCCAAGCTACAATTTTTATTTTTTGTCCATATAATTTTCATATGATTTTTGTCAAAAACTCATACTAGGAGATACCCAATGTCGTACGACAGTTGATTTGATCGAGGATTGCATAAGTAGAAACCCACTATCTTGTAGAAGCTTGATTGTCATGTGATCTGATACCCATTGTCATACGAGCTTCTAGATTGTCATCTGGGAGGTAACCCACTGTCCTACGAGTTTTAGTGCCTGGGTTCAATTGTTGTTTTACTTTTTCAGGTAGTTTGTTAGATTTGGTTTTTAGATTTTGACTAATAGCTAACCCTAACAATTGAAATTCTCTATTTTTTATTGATTTTCACTAGTTTTTTATTGGAAAAAGTGCAAGAATTGCTAAAAATAGGTAAAAATATACTAAGCACATTGTGAGGAATTAAGGTAACCTTCTCAGCTGATAACATTTTGATTTTGATTAAAATGAACATCTTACATGTCTAGCTTGAGTGCCTTTCTTTTCCATATCACACATTTCATTTGGGCTCTAAAAATGAACATAGATTTTCTTTTCAGCATCTTTGTTACATAGTAAATAGGCCCTATGAACACTATTTGTAGCTCTTGAGAGAGTGAATTTCCAGTGAAATTCTTCTTAACGAAGGAACCCTTGTAGGCAGGGAGGATACTGAGGGCATCTCACATTCTACTAGATCCATGTGTCTTCAACTTTTGATCGATGCATTCTCTCTCTGAAGAGGTTGATAGATCATAAGGGGTTGACATCATAGATCTTTGTGAGATAATCTTAGTCTTAGCACATCAAATTTATCTGTCTACTTTGTTTTGGTGAAGTGAAGAGGCTAGGGTATTATGCTCTACTTCCTTTTTGGATAGTACCAGAAACCCAGATCCTTGAATCTAATCTAATCCCCATGTGGTATATCTTGTGAGTCACCTTTAGAGAGGGTTAACCGTAGTGGACATTCCCTTAGGTGGGTCAACCACATTGACAGAACCTTAAGCGGTAATAGCCATTTTTATCATGGTAGTGACAACTGTGTGTGTGAAAATTGTACCTGGTCTGTAGACACAACACTTCAGTAAAACATTAGAGGTTAGAAAAAATAAAATCGTGCAATGAATTGAAAGCTAAACTAACCAGGTGATTTACTACCTTCTAATAGGTGCGAGCATGATGTTCTCAGATTGTTATCAAGATCAGTGACCTTGACGACACCTAAATGAAGGATTTGAATGAAATTGATCTAGATATGAATTGAATGCAATTAAGCTATTTTTTTGGATTTTCTATGCAATATGAATGATAAACTGATATGAAATTGATCTAACAATGATATGAATCTATGCTAAATGATATGCAATGCTTAAAACAAGAAAGATCTCACAATAGCTTGGATTCGCAAAGATGATTCTTCAGACTCCAATTCGACAGCGTGAGAATGCAAATTCATGGATGAATTATGAAGAGTTGAGCCTTGATTTTATAGAAATCTAGGGCTTTGGAGGTGCATGGAAAAAGCCATAAATCACTTAGATTAACTTAGCTTGATTTTTGAGTTATCAGATCATGAAAGATAGTTAATTCTCAAAATTATGCAAAAGCATCCAAAAAAAACTTTTTAACTCAAATTAGAGTTTAGATCAGCTTTTTGAACTCCAAAAGGGTGTTGAGTTCCAAAAAGTCAACACTTTGCATTGATTTTTTGATTTGGAGTTTAACTGTTTCTTTTGAATGTGCATAATAATTAAGAATTAAATAAATAATTAAATGATTTACTCTCAACTTAACTGATTTTTGAAAATAAATAATTGATTTATGGGTTAATCAATCATTTAATGAAACTTTTATTAAAAACTATATTATTAAATAATGACAACATGCTTTAATTAATTAAACAAGAATTTAATCAATTATTCATAGGATATTGGATTTATTGTCAAAATTAAATAATACAATTAATAATAGATAGAATTAAATTTAATTAAATAATTAAGTGGCAAATATTAAATCTAATTAATTAAATATGAAAATATTCAATTAATCAAACTTTAGGATAAATGTGATTTATTGCCAAATAATCATTAAATTAAAAGTAATTAAGATAATTAAGAATATTGCTAGGAATATTCCCCAATGCAAAATTTAAGATAATCAATTAGATTTGATGATGTGCAGATGTGCCTTAGGTTAGGACTTCTATGTCGATTTCATTCAATTTGAGGATGTAGGAGGTTAATGAACATATAGACCATTTTTGGGATATTACATTTTGCCCCTCTTTGAATTATTGTGCGAAGCGCAGTGGTTCAAAGATAGTCTGTGTATGATAAAGATATGAAACTGATTCGAAAGATATGATGATTGAAAGATTTGAAGATATTAGGTCCTGAATGACCAAAGATAATGTTCACTATAGCAGTTATGAACCGATGATTGCGAAAGAGTGTCAAAATGGCTGATTCCGAACCTTAGGATTGCAAAGAAGTGAGTGACTGATTCTAGACTTGATTGTCTTAGCAGAACCATGATGTAGGTATCACATCTAACCGCTTCAATTACCGAAGAACCAAGGAAATAAAACTGATGAACCGATGGTTGCAAAAAGCTAATACAGATTACAAGATTAGGAGGATACCAAATTGATATGGATCGACGAATCTGATATGCCCCAAGTGATGATAGATTTGCCCAAAGCGATGAGGACTTTTGATAATTCAGCAACTAGACATGGTTGTTGTCTTGATTACTGAGGAAAGATTGATAGAATTTTTACAGACTTGAATGATGTGCAATACCATGCCCCGTTTGGGATTAAAATCAAAATTTGAAAATAAAAGTCAATGTTAAATGGTTTAGAAGCATGTTAATTGATTTGAAAAGTGGTTATACAAGTTTGGGAATGCATTTTGCATCGTTTGGAGGTCCTGGAGACCAAGTAGACTAGGTTTGACCATGAGTTGACCATAGTTAAAAGTTTGAAATTTTGATAGTTTGATGTTAGATAATCAATTAAGTTGAATACTAGATTTTTGTGATGATTGAAGGTTGATTATGCAAGTAGTTAATAATATGAATGATTTTAGATTTTGATTTTGATCTTGAAAAAGGATTCTACTTTCTATTTCATTGGAGGAACCTTCATGTTGGATTCAGCTCTTGTTAGATTGGAAGAGTTGATTGAAGAATCTTTTAAGTGTTTAAGCAATTTGTGAGATCATTCAAAGTGCAAAAATGCAAAGAAACATGCAGGATGATAATGCAACCCTAAGACCTAGGACCTACTCACTGATCATGTGTCGATTTGTTATCATCATCTGAACTTTTAGGTAACCAGATAAATCAATACAATGCCCACTAGCCATGAAACCATAGACATATAAATATTGATTTGTAACACTCAAGAACCAATACAACACCCACTGGTCAAACAACCATGGACATATGAATATTGGTTTTATTTTTGGAATGTCAAATTAGATACAAGCACCAAGGCACAAGCACCAAGATGACCTGAGTATCATGTCCATTTTGATATAGAAATTTTCATTTAACACACACATCAAACAGTCAAGAGATCATTCTAAATCTAGTGTGAATTACCCGTAGTGACCCTTTATCATTCACATCCTTAGGTAAGATCGCGTTTCATAGTAGGAGAAAGAACTTACTCAAAAAGACAATTGTGAGATCAAACTTCCTTGAATTTTCTAGGTATTAATGGTCGAGGTACACATGGCCATCCAATTTGAGATAGAGGCTCTTACAGTCAGACACCATTTCAATCTAAAATTTCCAAAGATGTTAGATTTTCATATACAAGTAGAAGACAAAGAAAAGATTATGCCCCTAGTCATCACTCTCTAAATCCTATAAAGGACATCATCGAAGAGCTCAAAGGGACACAATATACAAAAATCTCAATGTGAATCAGTAAGCATACAAGGAGATAAAAGCATGAAAAGCACAGATTATTTTTAGTTTGTGTTTGATTGTTGTTGTAGATGCAAAATCCTTTTTGGAGACGAGACAAACTTGACTGACTCAAATGAAGCTTCAAAGGACTCTGACTAGATATGATAGGTCTAAGATATACTGGAGGCCATAGGATATAACATTGATTGCCTCCAAGTGTTAAGCATTGATAGGATACAGACGCTTGAGCTGAGTGGTGTACATACTGACTTATTGAAAACTGGAAATGTAGAAACAAATCGGGAGATATGTACAAACTAAAGCAAAACTAAAAGCTGGGAAAGACCAAGATTGCACTGATAGATGGAGCATTTTGAAACAAGTGGCACCCATTTTTTGGGTTTTCACCATCTTGGCAGAGATTCTATTTTTTCTACCAAGGCACCTGTTTCCAGGTTTTCACCAAGGCACTTTTTCTTTTTCTCATTTTTTTTTTCATTTTTTTAAATTTTTTTGTACTTTTGATATACATATATATTTTTGTGAATCATCAAGGTGCCTATTGCTAGGTTTTCACCAAGATGCTCATTTTTTAAGGACTTTTTTTTATTTTTATAAAAAAAAATTTCAGGACATTTTACCATAGACTGAATGCTTTAGGCATAGAATTTCTTCAGATGGAGAACATTGATTGGTTCTCAGAGCTATTCTCCTTCAGTTGTTGAGATTTGATAGGCCCCAGAGCCAAAAGTAGCAGTAATTACAAAGGGACCCAGCCAACTAGATTCAAACTTCCCCTTGCGTTCTCGATGGGATTGATTTTTAGGATTTTATCTCAAGACTAGATCACCAACCTAAAATTCTCTGTGTCTGACTTTCTTGTTGTAACCTGTAAACATTCTCTTCTGATATACTCTAAGATGATCATACACTGCTTTTCTACGCTCATCTAGTAGTTCAATTTTTTGCAACCTAGACACTCTGTAGTCATCATCAGTTACTAGACCATAGATTCTAATTCTGAGTGATGGGATTTCAACCTCAATAGGCAGTACCGCATCAGACCCATAAACTAAAGTGAAAGGTGTAGCCCCAGTAGGTGTTTTGATACTTGTTCTATAGGCCTAGAGAGTTTTATTGATCATGAGATGCCAATCTCTTCCTATTTTATTAACTGTTCTACGCAAGATTTTTAATAGATTTTTGTTAGAGGCCTCAGCTTGTACATTCCCTTGAGGATAGTAGATAGAAGACCAATGTTGTGTGATCTTGAATTTGTCACATAGATCATCGAGGTCTTTGTTCTTGAATTGTCCACTATTATTTTTTATTATGGAATGAGGTATCCCATATCTTCATATGATATAGTTCAATATGAACATAGATATTTGCTTTCCAGTTGCCTGTGTCAAAGGGACTGCTTCTACCCATTTTGTAAAATAATCTGTAGCAGTAATTATATGGGTATGTCCATTAGAAGAGTGTGGGTAGATAGCACCTATAAGATCAAAAGCCCATTGTTGAAAAGACCATTGTGTTGTGAAGGGAATTAGATCTCTCCTTGGAGCATGAATCAAGTTACCATGCACTTGGCACTTTTGACAACTTTTCACAAACTTGATTGAATCTTTCTCCATTTCAGGCCAATAGTACCCTACCCTAATAAGTTTTCGAGCTAGTGTTAATCCATTTGAGTGTGACCCACAAATACCCTCATGGACTTCCTCTAATGCACGTTGAGACTCTTCCCATTCTAAACATCTAAGTAGCGTACCATCTAGACCTCATTTGTATAGATCATTACCAATGATGACATATCAGGAGGCATTATGGATAAGGTATCTCTTTTCACGGTGGTTGAAGGTATTGGGAATGATTTGGTCTTGGAGATAAGAAAATAGATTTTTGTATTTGGATGAATCATGACCTACAATGGTGCAAATCATGCGGGTTTCAGGGGATTCATATGCAGGATAAGATAGTGCTTCCACCAGGAACTCGTAGCATAGCTCATGTTCAGGTTGCTATAATAAAATAGATAGTGTTGCCATTGCATTGGTAGCCTTGTTCTCTGTTCTAGGAATTTGCTCAAATGTGATAGATATGAAATATTTCTTAAGATCATCTACCATTCTCTTGTAAGGAATGATCTTTTCATCTTTAGTTTGGTACACATCATTGACTTGATGAATAACAAGTTGAGATTCTCCATGAATGTGTAGCTCTGTCACTCTTCACTCAATTGCTAGTTTCATACCATTCAAAAGGGCTTCATATTCTACAATATTATTTGTGCAAGGAAACTTTAATCTGAATGCTTTTTGGATTGCGTATCCTTGAGGAGTTATGAACAACATGCCTACTCCAGATCCATTTTGTGTATAAGAGGCATCAAAGAATAACTGCCATCCTCTAGAAGAAAGATGCATGATAGAGGAATCTGGAAATTCCATTTGTAGTGGTGTGTCATCAAACAATGGTGCTTCTGCTAATTGATCAGAAATGACTTGCCCTTTGATAGATTTTCATTCCACATATTCAATGTCAAATTCACTTAAGAGCATAACCCATTTAGCTAATCTACCTGTGACGGTAGCTTTTCTTAGTAGGTACTTGAGGGGATCAATTTTAGCTACCAATTGTGTGGTATGAGCTAACATGTAGTGTCTTAGTTTCTGTGATGAAAAGATCACAACTAGACAAGCTTTCTCAATCATTGAATAGTTCTTCTCATATGCAACCAATGTTCTACTGATATAGTATATAGCTCTTCCCTTTTTTTTCTCATCGTGCTATGCTAGCAATGCCCCCAGTGATGTATCTATTGCAGAGACATGTAAATCAATGGCTTCCCATGAATAGGAGGCACTAGGATAGGAGGATTTGATAGATACTTCTTGATATGGTTAAAGTTTTTTTCATATTCTTTGTTCCATGCAAAGGTCACACCTTTATGTAATGTTTTTGTAAATGGCTGTGATATGTCTGCTAGTTGTGATATGAATCTTCTGATAGATTGAACTCTTCCTTGCAATGTCCTCATTTGACTAATATTCTTAGGAGGTTGCATCCCCATTATAGCCTTTACTTTAGCTAGATCAACCTCAATTCCCTTCTTTGAAATGATGTATCCTAAGAGCTTTCCAAAAGTGACACCAAAAGCACACTTCTTAGGATTTAGTCGGAGACTAAACTTTTCCATTCTATCTAGGATCATGTTCAAGTCCTTTAGATGTTTAGTTCTAATCATAGATTTTGCTAAAGTATCATCAACATAATCTTCCATAGTTTGATGCATCATGTCATGAAAAATAGATGTCATGGCTCTTTGATATGTAGCACTAGCACTTTTAAGCCCAAATGGCATGACATTACAATAGAAGGTGCCCCATGCACATGTGAAAGCAGTTTTCTCTTGATCCTCTAGAGCAATTTTTATTTGATTATATCTAGAGAAACCATCCATTAAGGAATACATCTTGAAACCTACAGTCATGTCCACTATCATATCAATGTTAGGTAGTGGAAAATAATCCTTGGGGCATGCTCTATTCACATCTCTAAAGTCTGTGCACACTCTGATTGAACCATCTGGTTTAGAAACAGGTACGATATTGGAGATCCACTCTACATAGTCAATAACTCAGATGAATCTAGCTTTTAGGAGCTTCTCTAATTCATCTTTTACTAAGAGTGCAATGTGAGGATGCATCTTTCTCAATTTTTGCTTGACAAGTTTGACACTTGGAGCAATAGATAAATGATGCATTATGAGATTAGGATCCAATCTTGGCATATCTAAATATTTCCATGCAAAGTTGATCTTCTTCTCTGTTAGGAATGTAGTAAATTTTTGTTTCTCTTCTTCTGATAATGATTGTGCGACATGTACCAATTGTGGTTCCTCTATTGTACCCAAATTGATGGATTGAGTGGGCTCGATTAGAACTGGAGATCTTTCCTATAAATGACTCAGAAGGACATCAAATATCTCATCCTTAGGCACCTCAGAGAGGTTTTCACCTTTAGATACATCTTTTATTTTTACTTTTGTAGGTTCTGAGACTGCCACAAAGTGGTTTTCACCCTTAGAACTCTTTTTCTTTTTCTTTTTATTCTTATTTTTCTAACTAAGATATTTGATGTCTGGCTCGGTCATGTTGATGCTCAGGTCACTGATGGAAGTCCTCATAGGCTCAAGTTTATTTAAGTAGCAAGCAAGGGCATAGTCATTCGAGAAGGTATAAATACCATGGCTCAAATTTGTGGAGGTTTGATCAATAAGTTATGGATATTTGATAGTCAAAGTAGGGAAAGATTGGGAGATATTGTTTATGGATATGAATCTATCATCATTAGTCCTAACTTGATGCTTGAGTTCAAAGGTGATATTACAAATTAAAACATTCAATTCATGAACGGGCTCAATGTCATCGTGGGAGTCCAATTCAGCCATAGGTGGATCAGACTCGATAGGTTCATCATTTCGCTCTAGACTTACATTGGGATTAGGTGCATATTGGTGAATGAATTCAACATGTTTCTCTATAATAAGCTCATCTTCATTTGGTTCTGGAATGGCTCCCCATTCATAGTCATTTGATTCAGCTTCTAATTCAGGATCTCTAGGAAATCTTAGAACATGAGTAAAGTCAGGCTGAATATCCCAAGAAGGGTTACCCTCAGATTCTGATTTGAATTCATACTCATGGGAATCTATCTCAGAATCACTACTACTTCCCTCTTCTTGATTATTTTTGAGATTAGTTGGTTCTTGTGTTTCTACTACATTAATTCTTTTGATTGGATCATCTTTATCATCAAGAATGTCTTTGATCTCCTTAGGCAATTTTTCATAGGGGATGAGTTCTGAACTATCTGAATCACTATTTTGATGGTTCTATTTCTTCTTTCTTAAGAAGAGGTTTCCTCGGTGTGATCTACTCTATGACATGAGAGCAATTACCTTTGAGGTGATAGGGTTTCTTCTTAAAGCCTAAGCCAACTTTGTCTTTATTTTCTCTACTAGTATGTGGGAGAGGTACCATGAGACCTTTCCCTCTGACTCCTAAAGGTCCTTGACCTGGATATCCCATCTTAGCTATCAATTTATCTCCTAGACCATATGACTTAGAAGAGAGTTTGGATACTATAGAGCCACTAGTTTGAACAACTTGAGATTTAGGTTCATCTTTGTATAGCCATGATAGCATAGCTTCATCCTCTTCAAACTCTTTCTTGGATACATGTTTTGCAACAAAATTCTTTTTATATGCTTCAAGAGGTTCTTTAGGTTTGGGCTTGGATAATTTCAAAGATTATCTGTAAGACTTAGGTGAGATAGGGAGAGATGTCAAAGATAAGACTGGCTCTATAATATATTCTCCCATCCCATTATCTTTGATATTGACCTCTTTTGCAAGATCTTCCATGTTAGATGTGGACGTTGCTTTAGTTAGTTCAATGGAAGATTCTTTGTTATTAGCCACAAGCTTATCTACACTTTCTTTCAATGTATTGCAAGTTATATTCAGATCTGTGGGGATAGTAACCTCTACTCCTTCATAAGGAAACTTCAGACATTGATGGTATGTAGAAGGAATACCTTGCATTTCATGTATCCATGGTCTCCCTAGGAGGATGTTGTAGGCCAAAGGTAGATCAAGCACTTGACAGATGGTATCTTTGATAACTGGACCCACTCAGATGGGTAAGACAATGGTGCCTTTAGAAGATATTTCTTGTTCATCATAGGCTTTGATAGTTATTTTCTTTCTAGGATCAATGGCCAATTCTGAAAATCCCAATTGTGTGATCAAGCTGTAAGAACAAATGTTTAGGCCAGCGCCCCCATCTATCAACACACATTTGACCCTACAGTTCTAGATCAAGACTTCTATATGCAAAGGCTGATTGTGTGGGTGACTCAAGGAGTTGTCATCTTCCTCTGAAAAGGAGATATATTGCAGAGATGTAAGATGTCCAACCATAGTCTGGAACCTATCTAAATAAAGGTCATCAGGAACATTGGAATTGAGCAAAGCTTTGTCTAGTATGGCTCTGTGAGCTGGAGATATTCAAAGAAACTCAAACATGGAGATTTTGGCATTAGTGTGCTAGAGTTGTTGAACAATGCTATAAGATGTAGGCCTTGTATCCTTTGGATTGGAAGATTTGGAAGTAGCCTTCTGCTTAGAAGCAGATGAAAGATTGAAGAGCACCTTAGGGACATTTGATGAATCTGGGATTTGTCCTTTTAGATGTGCTTGGGCTTGTGATCAAGTAACCACATTGGTAGATTGATTTTGTCTATCTCTTCTTACAATTGTGATAACATTGAAACTTTCAAAGAGACATGGTTCAATCATATTGATGACAACATTATTTCCAGGGTAGGCATAGTTGACTTTTTCCCCCATATTAGGCTGAGAAGTTGAAACTTCTTGACCATGTTTCAAAAATAGTTCTATGAATGTTGTATGATTGTTATTACTCTTAGGATTGTCAATTGTGATGTCTCCACTATCGATCAAATCTTGAATGGTATGTTTCAATCGGAAGCAGTTATTAGTTTTGTGACCTTTACCTCGGTGGAAATCACAGAATTCATTTTCTCTTCACCATTTTGGCTTAGGCTCAGAATCAGGTGGTTAGATTGGTGGCAAAGAGATGATGTTATCAGCCAGTAGAGTTCTCATGGCAGATTCCAAAGATTCTCCAAGAGGAGTAAACTTTCATTTATTATCCCATCTTTTCTATTTTGGCTTCTTTTGAGATGGTTCGAATGACTTTTGTTCTGAAGCTTTGATGGCTTGGGAACCAAGAGTTAGATTGTAGGCTAGGGCCTTTGATGGGCCATAGATAGTATCAACAATGCCATCTACGATGATGCCTTTGTTCTTGTTCCAATTTTTGTTCTTGTTTTTAAAACTGGATCCTGATTTGTACTTGTCCTTTTGAAGTGTGATTTCTCCTTTTTTCACAAGCACTTTTTCAATTTTGATAGCATTATCCACCGTCTTATCAAAAGATGTATGATCTTGCATTTGTAGAGGATAATTGATTCAGGAACAAGGTTATTGATGAAGATTTCTAGTTTTTCTATTTCTAGAATAGGTCTAGCATATAGAGAGAACTTCTTCCTCCATCTTTTAAGAAATGTTAGGAATGGTTCCCCTGGATATTGCTTGAGATTATAGATATCAATCATGGTGATTGGATGTTGAATATCATAGGAATATTGTTGATAAAACAATTTGATCAACTCCTCAAAAGTTTTGATAGTAGGTGGCAACCGAGAAAACCAATGAATGGATGATCCTCCCAAAGATCTAGGAAAGAGGCGCATGAGATAGGTCAGTTCATGCATGAACTCCATGGATTGTGTATAGAACTCTCTGATGTGATCTTGAGGATCAGAGTGTCCATCATATTTATCATATTTTGGTATCTCCACTCTTTTTGGAAATGGTGGCATATACAAGTCTTGGTCAAAAGGAAAAGGGCATAGAGCCTCCATGTAGAACTCTTTGGGTTCCTTCTCTTTCTTAAGATTGTTAAGTTCAACTTGCATAGCATGCATCTATTTCATCATAGCTGTGAGTGGAGTTTCTTCCTCATGTCTAATGATATTTTCCACATTAAAGTTGGGAGGAAGTTTAGCTCCTTGATGTACCAATTGTAAAAAGTATGCTTCTCTGTCTTCTCTCAAGAAATGCTTCATCATTCATTTGAAGTTATCATCATTTTGATATTGAGCAATTTCTTCAAGTGTGGATTCTTGATTTGCACCATGTTGAGATTGAGTTCTCTGAGAGCCAAAGTTTGTCCCTGCTTGAGACATGGTAGGAGTTTGTGGACTCCTTGGAATAGATTGATGCGAGGTTTGCTAGGTACCTCTATGAGTTGATGGAGGAGGAATGTAACCAATTTTTAATCGATAGTTGCCAAGATCGTCATCTTCATAAAGACCAGAATTGATGAGTTTCTCAAGAGTTGGACCCTTGGTAGCAGTTATAGGTAAGGTCTGCGATGCTTCTCTAGATTTCTTGTGCAAGGAAGCTCTAGTTTCCACCATCAACTTTGAGTGAGACAAAGAATAAGATCTAGATAACTGAAGAATGAAATGAATCAAGATGATCAGATGATGCAACCTTGTCAAGGTTTGATTGATTTGAAGACTTGATTAGACATGGGTGAAGGATATTGTGACCTAGATGTATGGATATATTCCCAAAAGATAGCGGACAAGATACCACAACACTTAGTCATTTTGATGATTGATTGAAGATTGATAGCTCTGACAATTTTCTGACAACTTTCAAAAATTTCCCAAATGACACTCTGCAGACTCATACGAAAGTGGGTATGCCATGAAATGATAGTTGCAAAACTCATATGACAGTTGGTAGGTAATGAAATGATAGTTGGTAGGTAATGAAATGACAGTTGAAAATATCATAGGACAATTGCAAGTAGGATTTTGACTTTTGAATTTCCTGGCATAAAAACTTGTATGACATTGGGTAGTTCAGCATACGATAGTTGGGCAGTACTGAAATGACATTTGACAAAAACTTGTATGACTTTTTGACCTTTTGAGATAACTTTTGACTCTAGAAAATAATTTCACTTCAAATTTTGCAAATTTAAGGGTTTTCAGTTTCAGCTTGTTTGCAAATTGTACTATCCAAATTTGAGGATTGTAATAGATTTGTTCATTTTCAATAACCAAATAGATACACAAGCATGCAAAATAGTAAGCTAGTGATTTCAAGCATGTCTGAAAATAATGAACAAGGGAAAAAGCAACCTTGCACATGAACAATCAAGTGATTTTATTTGTTCTAATCCTCTGAAGCGCTAATTGTGTATGTTCCAAAATGTTTTGCAATAACGCACATATACCCTAGAAAATGAAAATTTGGCCTCACTAGGGTTTTTAGTAATGGTTTGACTCTGCAACTTTTATGATCCAAAGGGTTGAACTCCAATCTTGATGCACTAGGGTTTTGACACAGTTTGAGAACTTAATCTTTAGGAGCTACTGGGGAGATCTGACAACCCAACAATGAACCACACCTATGAAGATTTCTTCCACAAGGACATTTATATAGCGGTTTTCACTACCATGGCGAAAATGGCTATTACCGCTTCAGGTTCCATCAACATAGTTTTCCCTATGAAGGGAATGTTTGCTAGGGTTAACCCTCTCTAAAGATGACTCTCAGTATTGTACCATAAAGGGACTTGGCTCTAGATCCAAGGTTTTTGATGCCTTTTCACTTTTAACCCGAACAAAGCAGACAGATAAATCTGACACGCTAAGACAAAGTTTTGCTTCACCAAGGTCTATGATGTCAACTCCATGTGATCTATCAACCTCTCTGATGAGAGAATGTATCAATCAATAAGAGAAGGTGCACTAACCAATTTTGATTCACCAAAGCTCGTGATGTCAACCCCACGTGATCTATCAACCTCTCTTGGGAGAGAATGTATCGATCAATAAGAGAAGACTCACTAACCAAGTTGAATGTGAAACACACTAAGTATCCTCCCTACCTACAAGGATTCTATCATCAAGAAGGATTTCACTGGGAATCCAATCTGTCAAGAATCACGAATAGTGTTCATAGGGCCTAATTACTATGTAAGCATAGATGTATGTTTCCAAAAAGCAAATCTACCAAAAGTACCCAAAAAGTAGAAAGAGGAACACTTAACGCTTAAAGCCAATATGAGATGAGTCCACAAGGCAGAACACTTAACACTTCACACAAGCTGAAAATGAGTCCCCAACTTAGAAAACAAGTGAGTTCCTAAAAGCATAAATGGGTTGCCAAGTGGAACACTTAACACTTTTGTCTTGTTGACCCCTCTCCTTTAATGTGGCGCTGACCTTGCAACCACGAGGTGGAATGAGGGGTCAGTAGATTATAAATTCCAATAACCCAAGATAGCAATCAAGATTAATCACAAGTATCTAAGACTACTTAATGAATCCTTAAGGGGTCACAACCTAGTATCAATTATGCAAGTGTGTAGAAATAGACAAAAGCATGAAAAGATGCACACAAGCCAGACACATAAGAGATTTATTTTAAGTCCAAATTGAAATGTTATTAGATAAAGGAGAATACCTAGGATCCTCACAATTTTCTTAGTAGATTTTACCTAATTTTTAGCAATTCTTGTTGAGCTTTTCCATGCAAGCAAGTGACGAACTCTCCAACAAGCAAACAAGCAAACAAGATATGCAACATATATTCAACTTATGAAAACCATAGGGTTAGCTCTAAAAATCAATTATTATCAACAATAATAACTAGAAATTAACCCAAATGACAACTCATATCATTCATTGAACCATGTAAAAAAAATAAGTGCATACCCATCACAAAACTTTATTTTTTTTGCTGCATTTGACCTAGTCAACAAGATCTGATTTTTTTTTTATGATTTTGGCCACAAAAATTAAAATTAAAAATAGAGACCCCTGCTATAAAATAGAGAGATTTCCAAAAATGTAAAAATTTTAGAAAAATGTCTTCATTTGTGCCCTAGAGACCCATTTTATCAAAATAGACCAGTTTTTGTAAACTGACTATTTAAGCTATTATATTGCATCCAAATTTAAAACACAAACAATGGACCCCCTGTAGAATTTAAAGAGACTTCCAAAAATATAAAAATTTCTAAAAAATATGCTGATTTTTGTCAGATATTAATTTTTTCTGAAATTTCAAGAAAAAATTATTAAAAATTCAAAACATCTCAAAAAATTCTAAATTTTTTATTTTAGCTTCTTTGATATGTGTCCAACTTGTAAAAAACATTTCAAAGCAAAAATTCAAGCCTTTTGAGAGATAAAATTAAATCTTTGAAACTTTAGGGCTTTAGCTCCAAAAAAAAATCAAAACCAGCATGTAAAGGTGAGTTGCCCCACGATGGGTGCCAGAAATATGTGTGTGAAAATTGTACCTGATCTATAGACACAACACTTCAGTAAAATATTAGAGGTTAGAAAAAATGAAATTATGTAATGAATTGAAAGCTAAACTAACTAGGTGATTTACTGCCTTCTAATAGGTGTGAGTATGATGTTCTTAGATTGTTATCGAGATTAGTGACCTTAACGACACCTAAATGAAGGATTTGAATGCAATTGATCTAGATATGAATTGAATGTAATTAAGCTATTTTTTTAGATTTTCTATGCAATATGAATGATAAAATGATATGAAATTGATCTATATGAAATTGATCTAAGAATGATATGAATCTATGCTAAATGATATGCAATGCTTAAAACAAGAAAGATCTCACAATAGCTTGGATTTGTAAAGATGATCCTTTAGACTCTAATTCGACAGTGTGAGAATGCAAATTTGTGGATGAATTATGAAGAGCTGAGCCTTGATTTTATAGAAATCTAGGGCTTTGGAGGTGCATGGAAAAAGCCATAAATCACTTAGATTAACTCAGCTTGATTGTTGAGTTATCTGATCATGAAAGATAGTTAATTCTCAAAATTATGCAAAAGCATGCAAAAATAACTTTTTAACTCAAATTAGAGTTTAGAATAGCTTTTTGAACTCCAAAAGGATGTTGAGTTCCAAAAAGTGAACACTTTGCATTGATTTTCTGATTTGTTTAACTGTTTCTTTTGAATGTGCATAATAATTAAGAATTAAATAAATAATTAAATGATTTACTCTCAACTTAACTAATTTTTGAAAATAAATAATTGATTTATGGGTTAATCAATGATTTAATGAAACTTTTATTAAAAACTATATTATTAAATAATGACAACATCCTTTAATTAATTAAATAAGAATTTAATCAATTATTCATAGGATATTAGATTTATTGTCAAAATTAAATAATACAATTAATAATAGATAGAATTAAATTTAATTAAACAATTAAGTGGCAAATATTAAATCTAATTAATTAAATATGAAAATATTCAATTAATCAAACTTTAGGATAAATGTGATTTATCGCCAAATAATCATTAAATTAAAGGTAATTAAGATAATTAAGAATATTGCTAAGAATATTCCCTGATGCAGAAGTTAAGATAATCAATTAGATTCGATGATGTGCAGATGTGCCTTAGGTTAGGACTTTTATGTCGATTTCATTTGATTTGAGGATGTAGGAGGTTAATGAACATATAGCCCATTTTTGGGGTATTACAACAACTGCTATATAAATGTCCTGTTGGAAGAAATCTCCATAGGTGTGGTCTCTTGTTGGGCTGTCAGATCTCCCTAGCAGATCTTGAAGATTAAGTTCTCGAACTGTGTCAAAACCTCAGTGCACCTGGATTGGAGTTCGCCCTCTTGGATCACAAAAGTTTCAGAGTCAAACCATTACTAAAAAATCTAGTGAGGCCAAATTTTAAGTTTCTAGGAATATGTGTGTTATTGCAAAACTTTTTGGAACATACACAATTAGCAATTCTAAAGATTAGCACAAATAAGTCACTTGATTGTTCATGCACAAGGTTTCTTTTTCCCTTGTTCATTATTTTTAGACATGCTTGAAATCACTTGCTTGTTGTTTTGCGTGCTTGCTTATCTATCTGGTTTCTCAAAATGAACAAATCCGTTACAATCCTCAAATCTGGACATTGAAATTTGCAAACAATCTGAAACTGAAAACCCAAAAATTTGCAAAAATTGAAGTGAAATTCCTTTCTGGAGTCAACAGTCATTTTGTAAAGTAAAAAAGTCATACGAATTTTGGCTATTTTCATTTCAGAACCCCCAGATTGTCGTATGGTATCAGGTACACTATCATACGAGTTTTGTTGCCATTAAATCCAAAAAGTCAAAATTCCTGCTATCAACTATCGTGTGAGTTTTTCAATAATCATATGTGTTTTTCAATTGTCATTTCATGCCATACCCACTATCGTACAAGCTTGTAGAAAGTTGTTTGAGAAATTTCAAAAAGTTGTCAAAACTATCAGAGACCTGGTTGTTCTAGCCTATTTCCAGAATCTGTCAAACAAATCACCGTGTCAGTAACAAAATAACAAATACTGAGAATCCAATCATTTTCCTAAAGTGATCTTTGAATCTGATTTAGCCTTCTGTTTAATTGATTTGAGTCTTTATCATCTTGTGTCAAAACCTTGTCATAACTATCAATTTTTAATCAATAAATCAAAATGACTAGGTGTTGTGAACTCGTGTCTGCTATCTTGTGGGAGTCTACCCATACATCCAGGGCACAATCTCCATCATCTATGTCTAATCTAAGCTTCAATCAATCAAAACCTTGACAAGGTTGTGTCATTTGATCTTCTTGAATCAAATCCTTCTTCAGTTGTCTTCATCATATTCTTTTGCTTCACCCAAGGTTAATGGTGGAAACTAGAGCTTCCTCTCACAAGAAATTGGGAGAAACACTTAACACCAGAACTTTGTCTACTCACGTAGGTCCAACTCATGAGCAACTCTACCATTTTGGTCTTTATGAAGATGACGGTCTTGAAAACTTTTGATTAAAAACTGGTGACATTCCTCCTTCATCAACTCATGGAGGTAATCAACAAACTCCACATCAATCTATCCCAGGTAGACCTCCTACCATGTCTCAAGTAGGGAAAAAATTTGGCTCTCAAAGAGTTTAATCTCAAGATGTTGCAAATTAGGAACCCACACCCGAAGAAATTGCTCAATATCAAAATGATGATAACTTCAAATGAATGATGAAGCATTTCTTGAAAGAAGACAGAGAGGCATACTTTTTACAATTGGCTCATCAAGGAGCTAAACTTTCTCCCAACTTTAATGTTGAAGATATCATTATGCATGAGCAAGAAACTCCATTCACAGCTATGATGAAATAGATGCATGCCATGCAAGTCAAGCTTAATAACCTTGAGAAAGAAAAGGAACCCAAGGAGTTCTCCATGGAGGCCCTATGTCCTTTTCCATTTGACAAAGACTTGTACATGCCACCATTCCCAAAAAGAGTGGAAATTCCTAAGTATGATAAGTATGATGGACAATCAGATCCCCAAGATCATGTCAGAGAATTCTATACACAATCTATGGAGTTCATGCATGAACCAACCTATCTGATGCATCTCTTCCCTCGATCTCTAGGGGGAGCAGCCATTCATTGGTTCTCTAGATTGCCTTCTACTATCAAAGCTTTTGAGGAGTTGATCAAATTGTTCTATCAGAAATACTCCTACAATATTCAACATCCAGTCACCATGATCGATATCTATAATCTCAAGCAATATCTAGGTGAACCATTCTTGACATTTCTCAAAAGATAGATGAAGAAATTCTCTCTATATGCTAGGCCTATTCTAGAAATTGAGAAACTGGAAATCTTCATCAATAATCTTGTTACAGAGATCAACTACCCTTTACAAATGCAAGATCATACATCTTTTGATAAAATGGTAGAAAATGTGATCAAAATTGAAAAAGTACTTGTGAAAAAAGGAGAAATCACCCTTCAAAAGGAAAGTATGAATTAGGATCCAGTTCTAAAGACAAGAATAAAAAATAGAACAAGAATAAAGGCATTGTCATAGATGGTGTTGTTGATACTATCTGTGCCCCATCAAAGGCATCAGCTTTCAATCTAACCATTGGCACCTGAGCCATAAAAGCTTCAGAATAAAAGGTGCATGAATCATCTCAAAAGAAGCCAGAGTATAAAAAGTGGTCAGCTGATAATAAATGAATGTTCACTCCTCTCAAAGAATCTTTGGAATCAGCTATGAGAACTCTACTAGCTAATAACATCATCTCTTTTCCTGAGATCCAACAATCTGATTCTGATCCTAAACCAAAATGGTGGAGAGAACAAATTTTGTGATTTCCATCAGGGTAAAGGTCACAAAACTAATAACTTCTTATGCTTGAAACATACTATTCAAGATTGGATTGATAAGGGAGATATCACCATTGACAATCATAAGAGCAATAATGATCATACAACATTCACAGAACCATTTCCAAAACATGGTCAAGAAGTTTCATCTTCTCAACCTAATATGGGGACAAAGGTCAATTATACTTACCCTGGAAATAATGTTGTTATCAATATGGTCGAACCCTATCTCTCTGAACATTGCAATGTCATCACAATTGTGTGAAGAGATAGAGATCATTCTTCAACTAATGTAGTTACTTGATCAAAGGCTTAGGTATATCTAAATGAACAAATCCCAGATTCATCAAATGTCCCTAAGATGCCCTTGAATCTTTCTTCTACTTCCAAACAGAAGGATGTTTCAAAATCTTCCAATCCTAAAGATACGAGGCCAACATCTTATAGCATTGTTCAATAACTCCAACACACTAATGCAAAAATCTCTATGTTTGAGTTACTTCAAATATCTCTAGCTCATAGAGCTATTCTAGACAAAGCTTTTCTCAAATCCAATGTTCCTAACGACCTTGATTTAGATAGGTTCCAGACCATGGCTGGACATCTTACATCTCTGCAATATATCTCCTTTTCAAAAGAGGATGACAACTCCTTGAGTCACTTGCATAACTAGCCCTTGCATATAGAAGTCTTGATCTAGAACTGTAGAGTCAAATGTGTGCTGATAGATGGGGGCACTGGCCTAAACATTTTTTCTTACAACTTGATCACACAATTGGGATTTTCAGAATTGGCTATTAATCCTAGAAAGAAAATAACTATAAAATCCTATGATGAACAAGAAAGATCTTCTAAAGGCACCATTGTCTTACCTATTAGAGTAGGTCCAGTTATCAGAGATACTGTATGTCAAGTTCTTGATCTACCTTTAGCTTACAACATTCTTCTAGGGAGACCATGGATACATGAGATGAAAGCTATTCCTTCTACATTTCACCAATCCTTGAAATTTCCTTATGAGGGAGTAGAGGTCACTATTCTAGTAGACATATCCACCACTTGCAATACATTGAAGGAAAGTGCAGATAAACTTGTGCCTAATAACAAAGAATCTTCCATTGAACCAACTAAAGAAGCATCCACATATAAAATGGAAGATCTTGCAAGAGAGGTTAATATCAAAGAAAATGGTATGGGAGAATATACTATAGATCCAGTCTTATCTTTGACATCTCTCCCTATCTCACCTAAGTCTTATGGAAATTTTTTGAAACAATCCAAACCAAACTCTAAAGAACCTCTTGAGGCATATAAAAAGAATTTTGTAGTAGAACAAGTCTTTAAGCAAGAATTTGAAGAGGATGAAGCCGTGTTTGCATGGCTATACAAAGATGAATCTGAATCCCATGATATTCAAACTAGTAACTCAATAGTACCAAAAGATCCTTCTAAGTCATATGGCCCAAGAGATAAATTGATAGCTAAGATGGGATATCCGGGTAAAGGACCTCTAGGAGTCTGAGGAAAAGGTCTTGAGGCACCTATCCCACATACTGGTAGAGAAAATAAAGACAAAGGTGGCTTAGGATTTAAAAAGAACCCCTTTCACCTCAAAGGTGATTTTTCTCATGTCATAGAGTAGATCACACCAGGAGAAGCCCTTCTTATGAAAGAAGAAACAAAACCATCAGATAGTGATTTAGATAGCTTAGAACTCATCCCCTATGAAAAATTTCCTAAAGAGGTCAAAGACCTTCTTGATGATAAAGATGATCCAATCAAAAAAATTAATGTAGTAGAAACACAAGAACCTACTATCAATCAAGAGATAGTTGCAACACAAGAACCGGCTAATCTCAAAAACAATCAAGAAGAGGAAGGTGGTAGTTATTTTGAGACAGATTCTCATGAGTATGAATTCAAATCAGAATCTAAGGGTAACCCTTCTTGGAGTATTCATCCTAAATTTACTCATGTTCTTAGATTTCCTAGAGGCATAGATGAGGAATCTAACAACTATGAATTGGGAGCCAATCTAGAAGAAGATGAGCTTATTACAGAGAAACATGTTGATGTTATTCACCAATATGCACCTGAACCCAATGTAAGTCTAGAGAGAAATGATGAACCCATCGAGTTTGATCCACCTATGGCTGAATTGGACTCCCACAATGACATTGAGCCTATTGATGAATTGAATGTCTTAAGTTGTAATATCACCTTTGAACTCAAGCATTGGGTAAGGACCAATGATGATAGACCCATATCCGTAAACACTATCTCCCAATCTTTCCCCACTTTGACTATCCAATATCTAGACCTTATTGATCAAAACTCCACAAATTTGAGCCATGGTATTTATACCTTCCCAAATTACTATGCCCTTGCTTTCTACCTCAATGTAGTTGAGCCTATGAGTACTTCCATCAGTGAAATATGTCTTAGCATGATGGGGTTAGACATCAAGTATCTTAGTCAGAAAAATAAGAATAAGAATAAAAAGAAAAGGAGTTCTGAGGGTGAAAACCACTTTGTGGCAGTCTCAAAACCTACAAAAGTAAAAATAAAAGATGTATCCAAAGGTGAAAACCTCTCTAAGGTGCCTAAGGATGAGATATTTGATGTCCTTCCAAGTCATTTACAAGACAGATCTCCAGTTCTAATTGATCCCACTCAATCTATCAATTTGGGAGCAAAAAAGGAGCCATAGTTGATCCATGTAGCACAATCCTTATCAAAAGAAGAAAAGAAAAAATTTATAACATTCTTAAGAGATAAAAAGATCAACTTTGCATGGAAATATTCAAATATGCTAGGGTTGGATCCTAATCTTATAATGCATCATTTATCTATAGCTCCAAATGTCAAACCTGTCAAGCAAAAATTAAGAAAGATGCATCCTCATGTTGTACTCTTGGTAAGCTGAATTAGAGAAGCTCCTGAAAGCCGGATTCATCTGAGTAATTGACTATGCAGAGTGGATCTCTAATATTGTACCTATTTCAAAACCAGATAAATCAATCAAAGTATGCACAAACTTTAGAGATGTAAACAGAGCATGCCCTAAGGATGATTTTCCATTACCTAACATTGACATGATAGTGGACATGATTGTGGGCCTTGAGATGTATTCTCTAATGGATGGTTTTTTTGGGTATAATCAAATAAAAATTGCTCCAAAGGATCAAGAGAAAATAGCTTTTACATGTGCATGGGGTACCTTCTGTTGGAATGTCATGCCATTTGGGCTTAAAAATGCTAGTGCTACATATCAAAGAGCCATGACATCTATTTTTCATGACATGATGCATAGGACTATGGAGGATTATGTTGATGATACTTTAGCAAAATCTATGATTAGAGCTAAACATCTAGATGACTTGAGCAAGATACTAGACAGAATGGAAAAATTTAGTCTCAGACTAAATCCTAAGAAGTGTGCTTTTGGTGGCACTTCTGGAAAGCTCTTAGGATACATAGTTTCAAAGAAGGGCATTGAAGTTGATCCAGCTAAAGTAAAGGCTATCATGGAAATGCAACCTCCAAAGAATATTAGTCGAATGAGGACATTGAAGAGTTCAATCTATCAGAAGATTCATATCATAATTAGCAAACTTTATCACAACCTTTTACAAAAATATTACATAAAGGTGTGACCTTTGCATGGAATGAAGAATGTGAGAAGAACTTTGACCATATCAAACAATATCTATCAAATCCTCCTATTTTGATGCCTCTTATTCATGGGAAGCCATTGATCTTATTTGTCTCTATGATAGATACATCACTAGGGGCATTGCTTGCCCAACATGATGAGAACAAAAATGAAAGAGCTATATACTATATTAGTAGGACATCGGTTGCATATGAGAAGAACTATTCAATGATTGAGAAAGCTTGTCTAGCTTTGATCTTTGCATCATAGAAACTGAGACACTACATGTTAGCTCATACCACACAATTGGTAGCTAAGATTGATCCACTCAAGTACCAACTAAGCAAAGTTTCCCTCACAGGTAGATTAGCTAAATGGGTCATGCTCTTAAGTGAATTTTACATTGAATATGTGGAAAGAAAAGATATCAAAGGACAAGGTATTGTTGATCAATTAGAAAATGCACCTATGATTGATAATACACCAATGCAAATGGAATTTCTTGATTCCTCTATCATGACTCTTTCTTCTAGAGAATGGCAGTTATTCTTTGATGGCTCCTACACATAGAATGGGTCAGGTGTAGGCATATTTTTATAACTCCTCAAGGATACTCAATCCCAAAAGCATTTAGATTAAAGTTCCCTTCCACAAACAATATTGTAGAATATGAAGCCCTTTTGAATGACATGAAAATAGCAATTGAGTGGAAAGTAACATAATTACACATTCATGGAGACTCTCAACTTGTTATTCATCAAGTCAATGATGTGTACCAAACTAAAGATGAAAAGCTCATTCCTTACAAGAGAATTGTTGGTGTAATTAAGTATTTACTAATTACACTTTACTTAAGTTTACTTAGGATAATGCATTTGCATAATTAGTTGTCTTTGAGACACCTAGGAGTTTGCATTTTATTTTAGCACATGGTTAGGAGAATCTCCACTTTAGGTGGTCATAGTTGTCTTCTCATACCTCTTTGTGTGTGAGATCCACCTTTAGTGATCTTATCACATTATCATCCTCTCATTGTTGCGCATGTTGCACATACTTTCATGTACAATGGAGGATGATCCACCTTTGGTGGACATGTGATTCCACCATGTCTAGTTGTGATCTTATCACTTGCATGTCTTCTAGATATCATGCATTGCCTATATATTGAGGCATTTCTACATTGTATGTAATCAATCTATTATCCATCATTTGGTCATTATTGAATTCTTCATTTGATCATATTGTCTTGTCTATCTTGTTTGTGCTATCTCTTGAGCTTCTAGATCTTGGTTTCTATTCTTTGCCTTAAAAAAATTCTTACATGGTATCAAAGCCAAAGGAGTCTTCATTGCATAGCCATTGGAGAGTGATTCATTGCTTCAACTTTTGGAGGGCCATGAACCAAATCTAGGATCAGCATTTTGAGAAAGATCAGACTTCACCATTGCATCCGGGTGGCTATTTCCATAAATTTTGACTATAAATTTGCCTACCTTGGGCAAAAGTCAAATTTGAGGCAGTTTTTTTTTTGCAAATCAGACCTTTAAGGCCCGACATGCAAAATTGGAAAATATAGGTCAACTGTACAGCTTGACATCACCAGTCAAGTAGAGTACAATAGAGAAATCAATCCCGAGCCCAAATCTCACCACAGGCTTTCTTATTTGATTTAATGATGGAGGGTTTGCATATAAAAAGGTCTTAAGACCTTACTTCCCACCGAATGTGGGATTAATCTCGGTAGCAGTGCCACCAGCTAGAGCTCCCTCCACCATCACAGTGGGTTCCTCACAGGCTCTTTTCACACTCCTCTTGGTGGTTATGCCACCACCTGCACGGGTACCAAACCCCGCTCTCATGCGGGCTTCCAACCCATAGTAGATCCCTCTGCTGCACTCATTACAACTATGCCCTTTTTCCAGCACCACCCATAGTCAATCACTCCCACCATGCCTTGGACTGCTACCCTCCACTGCGGGCCCTCTACTGAACCCACCTCCGCAGCGGCTCCTCCCTCTAGCGTCACTCCCTCTGCAACCCTTCGTCGCCTCCACCATTGACCACCACCTAGATCTACCACCCGAGCAGCCCCCCCACTATGGTAGACATGTAGTAGACTTCAACACACCTCACCCCATGCAGTGAAGCCAACATGTTAGCAACAACCACTAACAACCTGACAAGTGGCAGTAGCCCAGTGAAATCAGGTAATTTATAAAAAAAAATTGCATTTTTGTGGGTTTTTACTATCTTAAATTTGACGCCCATCTAGATGTCATCTAGGGTAGTTTTTCCTTTTCAGTGATGGTCTCCAAGACATCAATTTTAGGCTATTGATTACATCAACATTTCACGAAGTTAATTTTGATGGTCGTTTGACTGTCAAAATTGGGCACTTTTACACTGCTATGATGACCATTTAACCGTCAAATTTAAGCTTGTGAGACAGGTGACATCAGCAGGTTTCAAATTTTTCAAGCCCTCACCATTTGCATTTTGGATTTGGCAGTCTGACCTTGGGAGGCCATAACTTGGTCATCCAGACTCCAAATTGAGTGCAATTTTTTTTTATTTTGGCTAAACTTTCCTAAACTTTTTAGTGGTGCTATTCTTTTTTGGTTTTGGATCAAGGATTTTGTAGAAATTATAGTTTTTGGTGACTATACCTACCTGATCCTTCTTTTGCAACTTTAGAGGCTTCGTACGGGCTCATACGGACACATTTTCAGGTATAATTTTTTTTAAAGTGCATGATTTTTCATCTACTTTCCAGATCTGATATCAGTTTGGAGAAATTTTAAGTAGACATAGTACTTTTAGAATATGGTCTTTTTTGGCCTATTGTGGCACTTGTAATTGATTAGATCTTGTTGGAAATATTCAGGAATTAACCAAGTTACTGAGAGGGGAGGGGTGAATCAGTAACTCCAAATTTTCTTTCATCTACAGATGTATTAACATGTAATTTACTTTAACCTTTGCATACAGAAAGCATGAAACTTAAAAACATTCACAACAGTGACACATAGATTTGGTTACCTAGAAACCTTCCAAAAAGAAAGTAAAACTGGGGTGGGGATGAAACCCACAAAGCTTTAATACTGCAGAATAAAGTTGGCCGGTTAAGGCTTACAATTTGATCACTTCTGATGATCTGCCCTGTTAGGAGCAATAAGGATTGCTAAATCCACCCTGTTAAAGGATTTACAAACATACAATGAAGTATGCACTCGGTAAAGAGATTTTACAAAAGACTGTTAAGTCTACCCGGTTAAAGGATTTAGTACTGATTCACCTGTTAGGATGAAATAGTAGATCTCTTGCTTTGCAACTGGATTGCTGATTGAGATTCGCTGATGTACTGATCACCTTCTGTGATGAATTTGTCTTTGTTGTTCCTTATACTGTTGAAGCCCTTTGTAATTCGCTTATCTCTGCCTTTCTTTCTTTTTCACATATATTCTTCTTACATACATCTTGACATTTTTACAACATTATTTATATACAAGTCTTAAACAATTAATTACAATTACAATTACAAAGTCGGCTTGACCAATAAACATAAGTGCTACTAAGTCAGCCCAAGTATGGTTACACAGTTCCTGCAAACTAACTCGGTGACTTTCTGATACTCGGCGTCCACTGCATTACTTGGCATCATCATGCACTCGGTAGAAGTGAAGGCACGGTTCATACTGACCACTCGGTAGGTTTTGAACTTGGTAAATACTAGTGACTCGGTAGACATGATGTTACTCGGTTTACACTGTCCTGCTCGGTTTGTACTAACTTGCTCGGTTTGCATTGTCTTGCTCGGTTTGCACTGTTTGCTCGGTTTGCACTATCTACTCGGTTTGCACTGTCTACTCGGTTTGTACTGTCTGCTCAGTTTGCACTGTCTACTTGGTTTGCACTGTTTGCTCGGTTTGCACTGTCTGCTCAGTTTGCACTGTCTGCTCGGTTTGCACTGTCTGCTCGGTTTGCACCTAGAATGCAAATAAGTGTTATCACTAGTGGCAATTCTGTTTAATGCCAACAATCTCCCCCTTTGGCATTAGTGACAAAAAAACTTATTGGCCAAAACTTATATACATGAATCATGCTAAGTTTTATTTTGATTTTTCAAAATTTGTCTGTGTTATAGGGCTTTATACATTGTCTCCCCCTTTCAATGTGCTAACTTTTTCTATACAAATCTTCTTCTATACATATATCTCCCTCTATACATATCTCCCCCTTTTTTGGCTATAATGCCAAAGAATCATATACAAGTGATTTATAGAGAGAATCCAAAATTTGATAAAAAATTAGAATGTACCTTCATTATTAGTACCAGGGTTCTGTCCCAACTTTCTTGCAGAATCTTGCATATTTGGATTGTAATTTGGACTTCTGCAGAGAGTTCAATCATGTGATCCGCTATAGAGAACTGATTGTCATGAATCAATGTTTTGGAATTTTCAATGTGCTTATACATTGTATTCATGATGGGAAGGATCATGTGTTGGATGTCTAGCAGTGTGGACCGGATCCTTGTGTCTTCTTTCAGTAGATCTGACTGCATATTTGATAGATATGAGACTTTCATGTGATGAGAAGAGCTTGAAATTGGTTCAAGTTGCAGCTTCTGTATGCTAATCTTCATATCCTCATCCATTTTATTCATTTTATCCTTAACATCCTTTGTGAACTCGGCAATATTGCACAATTTGGCCAAAAGAGAGGTAGCATTCGAATAGGTAGATTCAATGTTTGACAAAATTGAAGACAATTCTACTTGGTTAATAGCTATGTGCTGAGCAATGTGCTCAAGCACTTTATTGTTGAATCTCTTCTCGGCTCTTTCAACTAACTTTTCTGTTCCAGATGAGTCCTCATTGTATTTATTGACTGCTTCTGCTAATTGTAGCAAAACATGTTGGGAGGAGTCTACTTTAATACCTAATGCATCAGACAAAATGTCCTTAGCATCTTTGATGATTTGATATTCCTTGTCTCTCTCCTCTTTAAGCTTCTTTTGTTTTGCTTTCCTTTGGAGGATCTCACCTATATTTTGCATTTGGTCCGCTGATAGATTTGCAAAATCTAATGTTGGAATCTCTATCTCTTCATCTAGGTCTATATCCTCTACTATATTCTTACCCAAAACTTTTATACTCGGTAGAGCCTTAGGCTTATTTTTACTTAATGCCTTAGTAGTAGTGACAATAGATATAGTAGGGTTGGCTATAGAGACTGGTATACTTTCTACTGGAGAGCTCAAAATATTTACACTTGTAGATTCAAAAACTGGAAAACTTACTGCTGGAAAACTTGATGATGTGGGAGACTGCAACTCGGTAGAAGAAATGGTAGTTGCTTCTGTTGTTGCAATAGATGATTGGACAAATGTTGAAGTTGTCACAACTATGCTTGAAGGTGTCTCTGGGCTGGATGTAGAAACTTTTACTTGAGAGGTAGGAAGGGATGCAATGACTTCTGCTGCTATCCTCATAGTATCATCTACCTCAGTGGCTTCTTCTTGTTCATCACTGTCATCTTCAATATCTTTTATTATGACTGTTTCAATACTCAGTTGGTGAAGGTGGTATATGTTCTTCCATGTAGCATTTGCAGCCTTCACAACTGATTCGATATTGTTGATCAGAATCAAACAAGTATTGAACCTTAATGTCATCTTATTTTCATTGTCCTTCAATGCCTTCTTTACTTCATCATTTTTCAAGCTCGGCATTAACTGTCTCAGGGTTTGATCAAATATGCCTATCACAGTTTGCTTTGCATTGCTCCATCTCATTTTTATTGGATTTAATAAGACAGCTGGAACCTGTGGGGCTATTTCATCAGGAGAGTATTTCCACTGTCCCATCTTTTCAATAATAGCATCTTCTATTTCCTTCTGTTCTGTTTCCGATCTGGTTTCATATTTAAAAGATTTTATGTTACTTACTCCAGATCTTGATCCGTCTCTAAAGAGTTTGATCCTTTCTTGAAAGTTTAGAGGAGGCCTTTTGAATACTATGTCTTTAGCTGCCTTGTCTGCCTTGTCTGTCTTACCTCTTGCATTTCTCCTTGTAAATACAGCAGTGGGAGGCTTAGGTGCCTTAGTGATGAATACCTTTCCTTTCTTCTTTGCAGGTTCTAGTTCCTCTATTTTCTCATCCTTTTCCTCTTCTTCTTCATCTTTTTCTTCTTTGTCCTCGGTAATCATTTGCATTTTGGCTATCCTCTTCTTTCCTTTGTTTACCAACTGTGGAAGCTTTATGCTTAGTTCAATTCTCACCTTAGCTTCATCATATGTTCCAAAATATGGAGCTTTGGGATTGACAGGCTGATTAAGAAGAGCTTCAATGATATTCTTGGTTTCATCAATATTTACCTCATAAGGAAGAGGTTTTACATATACAGTCCTCGGTTTAGCTGCTTGAATATATACATTGTCACAATCCACCATAAAACAAATGTCATCCTTGTAATCTTCCACCAACTTCTATGGAATCCAGAATCTATCATTCATTTTCTCTTTGAAAGACTCAAAATAATTATCCATGATGCTTTCAAAATTTTCACCCATTTCTGAGATGTATTCATTTATTTCATAAAGGACTGGCACATCTTTTCTCCATACAAATTTTCCTTTAGAAGGGAAGAATTTCTGAGCATAGAAGAATAAACAGACCAATAAGGATCCAAACTTACATGGATTGTTTTTGGAAGTTTGAATGCTTTCCATGTTTTTGTTAAACTACTTTAACAATAAGTCTGCTAGGTCAAATGTTAAGTTGTTCTTGACCACTTTGTATGCTAGGTCAATAGCTTCACAGGAGACACTATTCTGTCGACTAGAACTATATATCTTATGGGCAATAATGTGTGTACCAAACTTCAGTTCAGCATCAGTAATGTTGCTAACTTTCATGCCTCTACCGTCCCACTCGGCTAGGGTTTTCTTCTCTAGTTTCATCCGACCTAGGGTTTTGGTAGTTTTTGCTTTGTTCAACATGGGAAGACCGGTGATTTGATGAATCATCTTCTTTGTGATCTCTATGGGTTGCTCAAGCCAAATCTTGCCATCATGTACACGGCTGAGAATGTATCTAACCCATTTATCTCAAAAGTTTCGAGGTAGATGTGCAATGTGAACTAAACCTTTATCTTCCAGATGTTTGTGCTTAGGTTTTAGAATACCATCCACACACAGTTCCTCATGCACAATATCTAGTTCTAGGTTCCCCATTTCATGAATTGAATAGTTGAAATGATTGTGAATATCGTTAATAAGTAGTACCTTAGGAGGAATCTGAGATTGAGCTCCGTTCGGATCTAGGGCTGCTGCAATTGTGGGCACGATCATGAAATTTGGTGCTTTCCATTCCCCTTGGACTAACATATCAGATCCTTTCTTCGCTGAAGGTGCTGGATGATGCCATGGTAGCTCACAAAAAATTCCTTTCACAAAAGTATTGAATCCCTGGGTTGCTCTTGAAATTTTTTGCTCTCAAAGTGCTAAAGGTTCGCAGTGAAGAATGAGTTCGATTACTTGCTTTTTGTTTACAACTCTATCATTAATGCTTAGTACAAATTAGGGTATGAATTTCGACAGACTCTCACCCACTAAGAATTAATTTCTCGGTAAAGACTTCGCAACTCGGTGAACTTGAGAATTCATATTGCTCTGAACTCACTCGGTAAAGACTGGTACCGACCTTGCTCGGTAAAGACTGATACCGACCTTCCTGTGATCTTACTACATCTTGCATGCTGATTTAGATCTTTCTTTTAATTCAGTTCTGGAACTGCTTGAGATTGGTCTGTAAGAATACAGTTCCAGTGCTTTCTTGGAAATTTAGTTTGAGTTGGTAGAGCCACCCATTCCATTACTTGGACTGGTTTGCTCGGTAGATTTAGGAATCCATTTTTTTCTCACCTATTTCCTGACCTTAGTTGCTTCATTCTTCTTTCCATCTTCAACTTCACTAGCATTCATGCAGTTTCTGGCTATGTGACCGAGTTTAGTGCATTTGAAGCATCTTATGGTAGTATCTATTTTCCTTAGATGATGTTTTATGCAATTCATGCCAATGTGTCCATATTCTCCACAGTAATGACATCTACACCAGGTGTTGTAGTCCCATCCAAACATTGCTTTCATAATTTGTTCTGCTGGATTGAATGTCTTGGATCTGCACTCGGATGCCTTGTGACCTTGTTTGTTGCATTTGTGACAATTACCTCTGAATCTTGGTTTTTCCCTGCATTCATTTGCTTTGTGACCATGTTGATTGCAGTTGTAACATTTTCCATTGAATTCTACCTTTTTATTGCTCCAACATTTATTTGAAGTATGTCCTATTTTACCACAGTGATTACAAGTAGGTTTTTGATTCCTTTGAGTACCTTGCTTAGAAGATTCACCTTCTCCTTTGTATCCAAGTCCTGCTTTTCCTTTTTGCCTATGAAGATTTTGCTCATACAGCTGATTCAAGTCTTCTTGGCTTTTCAGCATTCCTTCATTGATTTATTTTTTAGCGTTTAGGTCATCCAGCAATCTTAGATTAATTTCCTTTTCAGATCTTAGTTCTTCTCTTGTGCTTTCTATTTCTGATCTTAGATTCAGAATTTCCTCATTTGTATGAGAGATCTGATCAATTAGGTTTTCTAGCTGAAGGGTTTTATTTTGGACTTCAATGTTCCTTCCATCTAATTCATCTTTCAACTTGTTTCTTTGTTCCAAGATCTCACAAAATCTTGTAGAGTGTAGCTCTTGTTCTCTTTTTAATTTTCTCACTTCTTCCTACAGAGACCCATTCTTTTCTAGGAGTTCTTTGACAGCATTGTTTGCTTCATCTGAGCTATTTGAGGGAAAAAGATCTTCAATGTAATTCTGATCATTCATTTGATTTGCAAGTTCCTTCCTTCTTCTTAGGGATTGGGAAAGATGTTCTTTTGCTTCTTTAAGTTTAGCTATGGCCATTTCCAGATCTAGCTTTTCATTTTCAATCACCTTGTTCAATTTGAATACCTCCATTGTCTTGGATCTTTGCTCAAGCTAGTTAAGCTTTGTCTTGAGAACCAATGAAGCTCTGATACCAATTGTTGGAAATATTCAGGAATTAACCAAGTTATTGAGAGGGGAGGGGTGAATCAGTAACTCCAAATTTTCTTTCATCTACATATGTATTAACATGTAATTTACTTTAACCTTTGCATACAAAAAGCATGAAACTTAAAAACATTCACAACAGTGACACATAGATTTGGTTACCCAGAAACCTTCCAAAAAGAAAGTAAAACTGGGGTGGGGATGAAACCCACAAAGCTTTAATACTGCAGAATAAAGTTGGCCGGTTAAGGCTTACAATTTGATCACTTCTAATGATCTGCCCTGTTAGGAGCAATAAGGATTGCTAAATCCACCCTATTAAAGGATTTACAAACATACAATGAAGTATGCACTCGGTAAAGAGATTTTACAAAAGACTGTTAAGTCTACCCAGTTAAAGGATTTAGTACTGATTCACCTGTTAGGATGAAATAGTAGATCTCTTGCTTTGCAACTGGATTGCTGGTTGAGATTCGCTGATGTACTGATCACCTTCTATGATGAATTTGTCTTTGCTGTTCCTTATACTGCTGAAGCCCTTTGTAATTCGCTTATCTCTGCCTTTCTTTCTTTTTCACATATATTCTTCTTACATACATCTTGACATTTTTACAATATTGTTTATATACAAGTCTTAAATAATTAATTACAATTAAAATTACAAAGTCAGCTTAACCAATAAACATAAGTGCTACTAAGTCGGCCCAAGTATGGTTACACGGTTCCTGCAAACTAACTCGGTGACTTTCTGATACTTGGCGTCCACTGCATTACTCGGCATCGTCATGCACTCGGTAGAAGTGAAGGCACAGTTCATACTGACCACTCAGTAGGTTTTGAACTCAGTAAATACTGGTGACTCGGTAGACATGATGTTACTCGGTTTACACTATCCTGCTCGGTTTGTACTAACTTGCTCGATTTGCATTATCTTGCTCAGTTTGCACTGTTTTCTCGGTTTGCACTGTCTGCTCAGTTTGCACTATCTGCTTGGTTTGCACTGTCTGCTTGGTTTGCACTATCTACTCGGTTTGCACTGTTTGCTCAGTTTGCATTGTCTGCTTAGTTTGCACTATCTGCTCGGTTTGCACTGTCTGCTTGGTTTGCACTGTCTTCTCGGTTTGCACCCAGAATGCAAATAAGTGTTGTCACTAGTGGCAATTCTATTTAATGCCAACAGATCTTTGAGTGATCTATTGTCCTATCTTCTTGAGTCTGCTATAGCTTCACATTTGTAGTTGTAAATATCAAAATTAGAAGTCCACTTTAATCCATTTTGTCAAGTGGCAATTGTACACTCACTAGCTATAAAGTGCCAAAATCATCATTTTGGGGGGGGTTCTTTGATTGAGTGAATTGGGGGGGTGTCTTGTGTGTTGGTGTCTCTCTTTCTTGTGCTCATTTTCATTTCTACATCATGGGTTCTATTGCCAAATTAACTCCACATAACTATGCTACATGGAAAGATAATGTATGGAGCAAGTTAATGGTTAGAGGTTTAAATCCTTGTGTGGATGGTACAATTAAAAAAACCGCTGATGATGGTACTGCTGCAATACAAATATGGTCAAGCAAAAATTATAAAGCATTAGGAGTCTTAAGAGAGAATATGTCTTAAGTTGTCATGTATCACATCAAAACCATAAAAGATGCTAAAGATGCTTGGGATAAACTTGAAGAATTGTTTGGTAAAGTGGATGAAGACATGGAATTCAAAATTGAGACTGATTTCCTCAAATTAGATCCCAGGAACTTTGACACAATTCAATATTATCTCAACAAAGTCAATGACTATAGAGCACAACTTGATGATTGTGGTAATCCCATGAAGGATGTGAAGTTGGTTAGTCACTTGTTGAATCATCTTCCTCCTGAATATGCAGCTTTTGTTTCAAGTTACAATACTCACAAGTTAACCATGGGTAGTCCCTTCACTAAGCCTTCATTTGTGTCATTTTCAAAAATGTTGGTCTTAGGACAAACAAAATTGATGAGTATGGGGATTCTCAAGTCTTCAAAGTCTAAGGCATTGGTGGCTAATAATGGGAATCAAGGGAATCAAGATGGTAAAGGTTCCAACAAGAAGGAAAAGAAGTGGAAGGCAAAATCACAATCAGACACTCAACAATCTTCCTCCTCACAACAAGGAAAGTCTTCTCCCAACAACAACAACAAGAAGAACAAGGGGGACAATTCTAAGAAGGAGAAGAAAATTTGTGCATATTGCAAGAAGCCAAATCATGATGAGCATCAATGCCACAAGAAACAAATTGATGAGTTGACAACCATAATCAAGAAGCATCACATTGATTTGCCAAATGCCTACAAGGGAAAGGATTCATCACCTTCCACTTCAAAGGGTAAAGAGCAAGCATTTATGGCAAGTACAACTAATTCAAAGGAATGGATCTTTGAGTTAGGTGCCACACATCATATGGGTGCCACAAAGGAGAAATTTTCTTCCTTGAAACCATCTATGGTACCTCACATCTATGTAGGAGATGATACTCAAGTGGAAGTTGAAGGAAAAGGGGAAGTTGAGATGGAAAATGGAGCTTTCAAAGATGTTCTCTATGTTCCAAACCTTAGCACAAACCTCCTTTCAATTTACCAAATCACTCACCATGGAGGTGGAAAGAAAGTTGAATTCCTACCTGATTCAATTGTAGTAAAAAATCTTAAGGATGATTCTATGGTGGCAATAGGAAAAGAGAATCATGACATAAGGCTTTACTCATTTTCTCAATTTGTACCTAAGACTCCTTCACATGCCTTGTTGACACACTCAAATTCAAAAACTAAACTTTCACATGAAAGATTTGGACATCTCAACTATAGATATCTTCAACAACTTAGCAACAAGGATATGGTCAAAGGTCTACCTCAAATCAAGTATTTAGAGGGTGTATGTTCAGGTTGTGAAATGGGAAAACATCCTGAAGAGAAGTTTGATAAGGAGAAGTCTTGGAGAGAAATATTTGTTCTTGAGTTGGTTCATAGTGATGTAATGGGCCCATTTCCAGTGCCATCATTTGGCAAGGCTCGTTATGTACTCACCTTCATTGATGACTTTTCACACTAGACTTGGGTCTACTTTCTTGGTCACAAGAGTGAAGTGTTTGATAAATTTCTCACCTTCAAGGCTCATGTTGAGAAGAAATCAAGTAAAGCCATCAAGATTCTTCGAACAGACAATGGAAGAGAATATGTGAACTCAAGGCTTATAGACTTTTGCACACTTGAGGGTATTGATCTTCAACATTCAGTTGCCTACACACCACAGCAGAATGGTGTTGCAAAAAGGAAGAATAGGACCCTTAAGGAGATGACCACTTGTATGATTCATGCCAAGTCTCTTGATCAAGCCTTTTGGGCTAAAGCTATATGTTGTGCCACTCACATACAAAATAGAACTCCTCATAAAGCTTTAGATGGAGTTACTCCTTTTGAAGCTTGGTGTGGAAGAAAACCAGTTGTGAAACACTTTGAGTATTTGGTTGTCCAGCATGGGCATGCATACCTCCACAAAAATGTAAGGCATTGGAACCACAAATCAAGCCTTGCATATTTTTTGGTTATCCCAAAACTCTTAAGGCATACAAGCTTATGGATCCTAAGACACATGAGATCTTCTTTGAGAGGAGTGTTCAGTTTGAAGAGAATTGTCCTACCTTGGATGCTTCAACTCCTCCTACTTCCTCCATTTTGGATAATGATAGTGATGATAGTGACTTGGAAGATGAAACTCCCTCAACCCCGACTCACAGGCCTACACCTTTGCAGGGTCAAGACATAGCTGAGGACATTCCTTCATCATCTTCTTCCTCCACTAGACCTTGTTGGGCACAACAAACACTTGATTCAGCAGGTTCACTTGTGGGGAATCCTTCAGACACTAGGAGGACAAGGTCACAAGACAACTCATTTCCACATGCTTATACTACAATTGCTTCTGATCCACAATAATTCAAGGAAGCTTTAGGTGTTCCTAAGTGGGACAAAGCTATGGAGGAAGAGTATAAATCTTTGATGAGAAATAATACTTGGGACTTAGTTCCTCTTCCTAAGGGAAGAAAATTGGTTCGATGTAAGTGGATCTATTAGACCAAGTTTGCAGCAGATGGAAGTGTGGATAATTATAAGGCAAGACTTGTTGCAAAAGGTTTCTCTTAGGTTCCTAGTATTGACTACACTGAGACCTTTGCACCTGTAGCCAAGATGAACTCCATTTGTTTGACACTTGCTATTGCTGCAGCTCATGGTTGGGTTGTACATCAGATGGATGTTAAGAGTGCATTTCTACATGGGGATCTTAATGAGGAGATTGATATGGAGCAACCAAAGTGATTCATCCAAGATACTACTATGGTTTGCAGGTTAAGAAAGTCTATCTATGGCCTCAAACAGGCTCCTAGGGCTTGGTATGCCAAGATGGATTCCTTCCTTCTCTCAGCAAGATTCACTAGGTGTCATTCAGATTCGAATGTCTACATTCTTTGACAGGATGACTCACACTTGATACTCGTACTTTATGTTGATGACTTGATCATTATAGGGAGTACTTCATCCATCATTGCTAGTGTCAAGTCTTCTTTGTAGGATAGATTTGCTATGACAAACTTGGGTTTACTTCACTATTTTCTTGGTATTGAGATCACACAGTCCTCAGTAGGGATCACACTTTCTCAGCCCAAGTATGCTCTTGATCTACTTGCTCAATTTCACATGAGTGATTGCAAGGCTACACCCACTCCATTTCTATCAGGTGTCAAGATAGAGGCTAAGTGTTCTAAACCACTTGTTGATGCTACATTGTATAGATAGCTTGTTGGAAGTCTCATCTACTTGACACATACATGCCCTGACCTATCATTTGCAGTTGGCATGGTTTCTCACTTCATGCAAGAGCTACATGAGCCTCATTGGAAGGTAGCCAAGCACATATTGCACTACATACAGGGTACACATACACATGGGATTCATTATGTAGTAGGTACAAGACTTTATTTAGTTGGATATATAGACTCAGATTGGGCATGTGATCTTGATGGTCGCAAGTCTACTTCAGGTTACACATTTCATCTTGGTTCAGGCCCCATTTGTTGGCACAGTAAGAAGCAGCATGCTATTGCTCTTTCTTCAACTGAGGCTGAGTATCAAGGGGTTGTTACTATAGCTACAAAGGCTATTTGGCTTCATTATATCCTAAAGGAGTTTGGTTTCAGTATTCCATGACCTACAGTCATTCATTGTGATAATCAGGGTGCTATAGCAATCTCCAGACATCCGGTCCAACATTAGCGAACCAAACACATTGAGGTTCATATGCACTTCATTAGAGATTTGATACATGAGTAGGTCATTGAGATGCAGTGTTGTCCTATAGCAGAGGAGGTTGCAGACATCTTCACCAAACCCTTCACTGAGACCAAGTTTCTTCAGTTGCGAGCTCTCTTAGGGGTGCAAGCTATTCCATCAACGGGGGTCACATGACTTCTCTATTCTATCTTATGGGGGGGATATTTTCCTCACATGAGGTCTTCTCTCTCATATTATAGTATTGTATTTATCTCTCTTTTTGGGGGAGGGTTTTTCCCATGAGGTTTTCCCTCTTTCTCCGCTTTATGAGAGATTGCATTGTTCTTGCATATTGTACATGGGTACCTAACATGGCCTAGTAGCTGGGACCCATCTTGCATTGTGAGCTTAAGTGTATTCCCCTAAGTTTCACTTAAGGGGGGGTGTTGATGTAATTAAGTATTTACTAATTACACTTTACTTAATTTTACTTAGGATAATGCATTTGCATAATTAGTTGTCTTTGAGACACCTAGGAGTTTTCATTTCATTTTAGCACATGGTTAGGAGAATCTCCACTTTAGGTGGTCATAGTTGTCTTCTCATACCTCTTTGTGTGTGAGATCCACCTTTAGTGATCTTTTCACATTATCATCCTCTCATTGTTGCACATGTTGCACATACTTTCATGTACAATGGAGGATGATCCACCTTTGGTGGACATGTGATTCCACCATGTCTAGTTGTGATCTTATCACTTGCATATCTTCTAGATATCATGCATTGCCTATATATTGAGGCATTTCTACATTGTATGTAATCAATCTATTATCCATCATTTGATCATTATTGAATTCTTCATTTGATCATATTGTCTTGTCTCTCTTATGTGTGCTATCTCTTGAGCTTCTAGATCTTGGTTTCTATTCTTTTCCTTAAGAAAATTCTTACAAGAATGGTAGATGATCTAAAGAAGTATTTCCTATTTATCACATTTGAGAAAATTCTTAGAATAGAGAATAAGGTTTCCAATGCAATGGCAGTGCTATCTACTTTATTATAGCATCCTAAACATGAGCTATGCTACGAGTTCCTAGTGGAAGCACTATCTTATCCTGCATATGATTCCTCTGACACCCGTATGATCTACACTATTGTTCGTCATGATTCATCCAGATACAAAAACCTATTTTCCTATCTCCAAGACCAAATCATTCCCGATACCTTCAACTACCATGAAAAGAGATACCTTATCTGTAATGCCTCCTGATATGTCATCATTGGTCACGATGTGTACAAATGAGGTCTAGATGGTATGTTACTTAGATGTTTAGAATGGGAAGAGTCTCAACATGCATTAGAGGAAGTCCGTGATGATATTTGTGGGTCACACTTGAATGGTTTAACACTAGCTCAAAAAATTATTAGGGTTGGGTACTATTGGCCTGAAATGGAGAAAGAGTCTATCAAGTTTGCTAAGAACTGTCAAAAGTGCCAAGTGCATGGAAACTTAATTCATGCTCCAAGGAGAGATCTAATTCCCTTTACTACACAATGGCCTTTTTATCAATGGGCATTTGATCTTATAGGAGCTATACATCCTCATTCTTCTAATGGACATACCCATATAATCATAGCTATAGATTATTTTACAAAATGGGTAGAAGCAGTCCCTTTGACACAAGCCACTAGAAAACAAATATGTATGTTCATATTGAACTATATCATATGCAGATATGGGATCCCACATTCTATATTCACAGATAATGGGGGAAAATTCAAAAATAAAGACCTAGATGATCTATGTGCCAAATTCAAGATTACACAACATTGGTCATCTATCTACTATCCTCAAGGGAATGGACAAGCAGAGGCTTCTAACAAGAATCTATTGAAAATCTTGCACCATACAATTAATAAAATAGGAAGAGACTGGCATCTCATGATCAATCCAGCTCTCTGGGCCTATAGAATGAGTATCAAAGCACCTACTGGGGCTACACCTTTCACTTTAGTTTATGGGTCTGAAGTAGTACTACCTATTGAGGTTGAGATCCCATCACTAAGAATAAGAATGCATGGTCTAGTAACTGATGATGACTACATAGTGTCTAGGTTGCAAGAACTTGAACTACTAGATGAGTGTAGACAAGCAGCATATGATCATCTCAGAGTATATTAGAAGATAATGTATAGAGGTTACAACAAGAAAGTTAGACATAGAGAATTTCAGGTTGGTGATCTAGTCTTGAGAGAAAATCCTAAAAATCAATCACATCGAGAACACAAGGGGAAGTTTGAACCCAACTGGCTGGGTCCCTTTTTTATCACTGCTACTTTTGGCTCTGGTGTCGATCAACTCTCAATGACTGAAGGAGAATAACTCTAAGAATCAATCAACGTTCTCCATCTGAAGAAATTCTATGCCTAAGGCATTCAGTCTATGGTAAAATGTCCTTAAAAAATCTTAAAAATTGGAAAAAGTCCTGAAAAAATGAACATCTTGGTGAAAACCTAGCAATGGGTGCCTTGATGATTCACAAAAAAAAGTAAAAAATATGAAAAGTACAAAAAAATTAGAAAAATGAAAAATACAAAAAAAAAAAAAAAAAAAAGGTGCCTTGGTGAAAACCTAGAAACAAGCGCCTTGGTAGAAAAAATAGAATCTCTGCCAAGATGGTGAAAACTCAGCAAATGAGCACCACTTATTTCAAAATGCTCCATCTATCACTGCAATCTTGGTCTTTCCTAGCTTTTAATCTTGCTTTAGTTTGTACATATCTCCCAGTTTGTTTTTAAGTTGGTCTATGCACCAATCTACTCAAGCGTTTGTATCCTATCAATGTTCAAATTTGGGGGCAATCAATGTCATATCCTATGGTCTCTAGTGTATCTTTAGACATATCATATCCAGTCAAGGTCCTTTGAAGCTTCATCTAATTTAGTCAATTTGTCTTGTCTCCAGAAAGAATTTTTCATCTACAACAACACAACACAAACATCAAACACAAATTGAAAACAATCTATGCTTTTTACATGCTTTTATCTCCTTGTATGCTTACTAATTCACATTGAGATTTTTGCATATTTTGTTCCCACGAGCTCTTCGATGATGTCCTTTACAAGATTTAGAGAGTGATGACTGGGGGCATAATCTTTTCTTTGTTTTCTTCTTGTATGTGAAAATCTAACTTTGGAAATTCTGGATTGAAATGGTGTCCATGTGTAAGAGCCTCTATCTCGAATTGGATGGCCATGCGTACCTTGACCATTGATACCTAGAAAATTCTAGGAATTTTGATCTAACTATTGTCTTTTTTGAGTGAGTTCTTTCTCCTATTGTGAAATGCGATCTTACCTAAGGATGCGAATGATAAAGGGTCACTACGGGTAATTCACATTGGATTTAGAATGATCACTTGACTACTTGATGTGTTTTAAAATGCAAGGCATATTTTGGTCATCACGACATTTGTGTTTTGATGCTTATACAAATTGCTATATCAAAATGGACATGATATTCAGGTCATCCCAACGTTTATGCCTTGGGGCTTATATCTAATTTGACATTCTGAAAACAAATTCAATATTCATATATCCATGGTTTCCTAATTAGTGGGTCTTATATTGATTCTTGCGTATGCAAATCAATATTCATATGTCTATGGTTTCATAACTAGTGGGCATTGTATTGATTTATAAGGTTACCTAAAAATTCAATGATGAGAACGACTGACACATGATCAGTGACTAGGTCTTAGGTCTTAGGTTGCATTTCATTCTGCATGTCTCTTTGCATTTTGCATGTTTACATGCTCTCAAAAATGACTCAATGAACTTCAATGCTTAAACAATTCTTCAAATATCTCTTCAAATCTAACAAGAGCTGAAACCTAACTTGAAGGTCTCTTCAATCAAATCACAAGCATTTATCCTCCTGGGTTAAACATCCTTTTTGACATAAGACTGAGTACTTGTCTTCATCAATACCTACAAAATATATCATGAGTATCACTGCATTTACATATCGTAATCATATGTTGCATTACAATTCATCAATGTGTATAAGCATAAATCATACATACATCTTTCCATAATCAATTACATTTTCATAACATCCATACATTTGAAAGAAATCATTGCATTGCATTTATCCATACACCATTCTACTCTACTCATAGCATAAGCATCACATGATATCATCATAAATCAAAACATGACAAGTACACATGATGTCACAACCAAAATATTGATCTCATATATATCAAAAATCTCATACTAGTTAGGGGTGCACTACTGGCACAATGTACAAAAGAATGAGCTCAGTTGAGCTATCAAAATCAGTACAATATATCAATGATCCAAAAGAGTATAGTATATCAGAATCAATAGCTCAAAAATATCAGAGCATATCACAGATCAATCAGCTATCAACATGATCCTCTGCATCTGGTACTGCCTCTACTTTGGGTGCTTTGGCTCCCTCTAATGCCATCATGTACTGTGAATAGGAGGGAACCCTCTGTGCATCATGAACAACTATATAATATGTGGACACATAGTAAGTTGCCCATGAGGTCTGATGAATCACCTCTGCCTGCAATCTCTATACCTCCACACATAGCTCAGTCTGCTATTGATTTGCCTCTATATATCACTCCTCCCATCGAGCACTACATAACTTTAGGTCCCTGACCTATGCACTAAGCTGTCTAATAGTGTCCTATGAAGTAGGAGTAGTAGGATCAGCATTTGGCATATATGTATCTGGGGAAACCTGCTCAGTAGTTTTTTTCCCTCTATGCCTTACGGTGTCTAACCTCAGCACCTAAATCAAAACCAGTATCTCTCTCCATGAAGTCCACACCACCGCCTACCACCTGCTTAGCTACAAGTCATCTGCCGAACCAACCCCACCTAGTGTACCACCCTCTCCTCTAGTCTGTCTATGAGAACCAAAAGATTTGCCTGCTGTGGAACTACTGTGATGAGGGGGCCTCATCTTTCCTGATGGTCTCTGTGGTGGAGCCATCACTTTGGGTCTCAGAGATATGGGGTGTATGATAGGAGCCTATGTAGGTCTAGGACCCTATCCCATCAGAGCACCAATAACATCCATCACCTCCTCCATGGAGGGTATCAGCTCAGTGGGATCAGAAAATTTGTGAATGGGGTAGTCAACAAGCCATGAGATAAATCCATCAGTAACACCAGCATCCAGTACATCTGGTCTATACTCCCAATCCCTGCTGACAATAGCACTGTACTCCTATGAACACAAAGCATAAGAGAGCCTCTGTGTCCATCCAAGTCCAATCTCACACCGTATTTGTGCATATGTAGTGTAATCCTCTGGGGCATCCTAAATACGTCCATACTGTCACCAGACCCTGGTATTCAGAAACCTCTCTATGTTGGAGGAGGACCTTCCAATCAATACACGACTCTGGAAGAAATAACTAAACTGCTCTTGAGTAGTAGGTGAAGGCTCAATGGCTACATAAGGTCTCTAGTGAACAAAAGTCATGTCATCAAGGGATCACCTCTAGTACTTAGTATGGCCCATCTGTCCCTGAATGACATATCCTGCATAAGTATAGATGATAGGCTCCTGAGGCTACCTCTGTGAAGTACAAATAGGTCTCAAAACTAGGATATGCTCCCATGCCCATATCTGTAGAACAAGAGCTCCTACCACAAAAGATTTTCTCTCCTAATACAGCACCTCGTGCATCTCGGAGAACATGTGTGCTAATAAACATTGACCCTAAGCCAACTCAGAGGGAGTGGCCATCAATCATGCTACCATAGGGGCCCAGCCCATCAAAAGACTATTTTGCAGATGATCAGACATGATAATGCCACCAATCATCCTAGCAATGATACACTCCAGCCGGTGTGTCTGTCCATATCTCTAAACTAAGGTCTCCCAAGAAATGGAGGCCGTCATCTAGGTATCTTCTCCGAACAGATGTCTAAAAGCTAAAACACCTGAGTTCCCCGAACTCACATACTCCAGTCACCGACCTACATGGAAGGGAATGCGCAGTATCCAGTACACATCCTCAGGGGTAACAATCATCTCCCCCATCGGCAAGTGAAAGGTCTGAGTCTCTGAGTGGAACCTCTCAATCAGTGCAGTCAAAAGCCCATGATTTACCCTAATCTTGGGTAAATGTATCAAGTGCTTAAATCCAGAAGGAGGAAGATGGACCCTCATAGGGTCTGGCAAGGAAACACATAATCTCTAAGTAGTAGGATGAGAGATTTGTACATGTACATCTAGATATATGACCTACATAGCACAGAAATAGGGAATCCTATCAGTAATTGGGTCACAAAGGAGGTCACAAGGATAGAAATGGGGCAATTTAGTATTTCAGAAGGTAGATTAACAGGTAAGCAATCGGGCTAAGAGATCAGAAAAATAAAAAATTTGACCTAATACTGAGTTTTCGGCTCACTATTTTCCATACAACAACTCAGACTGGCATGAAAAGTCGTACGACTTTCCACATCATACCAAATGACAAACCATAGTAACATGTTAATGCATCCCTCCTCATACAAGTTATGAGGGACCCGATGGAATGTCGTATGACTCATGGGTCCCTCTGATACAAGTCATGGGGGCTTATCAGACGACAACCTATCTACCATTGAAAAGTCGTACGAGTCCCACTGGGGAGTTGTATGAGTTTCCGTGCATCCAAAATTCAAAAATGGAAAAGACATGAAAAATTGCTAAAATCCTATAAAACATGGAAAAATTGACATTTTAGTAAAGCATAGAGGTCCACATACCGAATGTCCGTACTGCTGAGGTCTCTGGTGTCTCCGACTGTGCTCAAATCAGTGCGAACTCATAGGTACTTTTGGTTTTGCTGCTTTATCTGCCATTTTGCTCAGAGGGTTCCACAAAGATTTCTAAAGTCAACAAGTTGAAATGAATCGAAAATGACCCTTCTAACCTTTATATAGCTTTTGACCTAATTTTCAAAAGTGCTCCATTTTTCACAAAAATTGCACCCCTGGCTAATTTCGACATTCTAAATCCATTTTCGAGATCAAAATTCAAATATGAGATCATTTAATATGTGAAAATTATGATTTAAAATTTTTGGACCTAGGACGGTCTACTGCTTGCATAATCGACCTTCAATCATTATAGAAATCTAGAATTCAACTTAATTGATTATCTTATATCAAACTATCAAAATTTTAACTTGGTCAACTATGGTCAACTCATAGTTTCACCTAGTCAAACTTGGTCTCTAGGACCTCCAAATGATGCAGAATGCGTTCTTGAACATGTTTACCCACTTCTCAAATCAATTAGCATGCTTCTAAACTATCAACGCTGACTTTTCTTGACAGATTTCAATTTTAATCCCGAAGGGGGCATGGTATTGCATATCATTCAAACTCTGTAAATCTAATTTTGTTAATCAATATTTCCTTAGTAATCAAGACAACAACCATGTCTAGTTGTTGACTCATCAAAAGTCCTCGCCGGGGCAAATCTATCATCACTTGGGCCATATCAGATTCATCAAGATCCATATCAATCTGGTATTCTCTTAATCTTGTAAACTATATCATCTTTTTGCAACTATCGGTTCATTAGTGTTATTTTCTTGGTTCTTCGTAACTAAAGGGTTCAGATGTGATACCAATGTGATTCTTATCAACAATTGGGTCTAGAAATGGTCACTCACTTCTTCATAATCATAAGGTTCGGAATCAGACATTTTGATACTTCTTAATCATCAGTTCATGGTTGTTATAGTTAACATTATCTTTGGGCATTCAGGACCTAACATCTTCAAATCTTTCAATCGATTTCTGTCTCATATCCAAATTTTCATTTTCATATCAATATCAATTTCAATCAGATTCTTTATCAAACATAGACTATCTTTGAACCATTGTGCTTCGCACAATGATTCAAAGAGGGGCAAAATGTAATACCCCAAAAATGGGCTATAGGTTCATTAACCTCCTACATCTTCAAATTGAACGAAATCGACATCAAAGTCCTGACCTAAGGCACATCTGCACATTATTGAATTTAATTGATTATCCTAAATTTTGCATCGGGGAATATTCCTAGAAATATTCTTAATTTATCATAATTATTCTTAATTTAATAATTATTTGGCAATAAATCATATTTATCCTAAAGTTGATTAATTGAATATGATGAATATTTAATTAATTAATTTAATTCTGCCACTTAATTATTTAATTGAATTTAATTATATTTATTCCTAATTATCTTAATTATCTTTAATTTAATGATTATTTGGCGATAAAGCCTATTTATCCTAAAGTTTATTTAATTGAATATTCTGAATATTTAATTAATTAAGTTTAATTTTGCCACTTAATTATTTAATTAAATTTAATAATATTTATTCCTAATTATTATTATTTAAATTTGACAATAAATCAAAATTCCTATCATTAATTGATTAAATTCTTATTTAATTAATTAAAGCAAGTTGTCATATTTAATGATATTATTTTTGAATAAAGTTTGATTAAAATAATTGATTAACCCACAAATCAGTTATTTTTAAATTTAAAATCAGTTGAGTTGAAGATAAATCACTTTAATTATTTAATTAATTCATATTAAATTATGCACAATCAAAAAAGAAGTCAACTAGAAATCAACAGTCAAGTTTAAATTTAAACTCAACATTCAATTGTGAGTTGAAAATTGAACTAAACTCTATTTGGAGTTAAAAATTTGTTTTTGCATGATTTTGCATGTTTTTATGGATTAATTAATATTTAATTCTTGTTGACTCTAAAATCAACTTGAGTTCATCGAGAGTGATTTATGGCTTTTCTCATGCACCTCCAAAGCCCTAGATTTCTATAAATTAAGGCTTCAGCTCTTCATTATCGATCAATCCATCTATAAATTGCACACTCATGCTGCTGAATTGGAGACTGAAGAATCGATCTTGAGAATTCAAGTTGTTGTGAGATTTTCATTATTTTTGCATAGTATCCATATCATTTAGAATATTATTGTTAGATCATTTTAGCATATCAATTTTCATATTAGCATAATTCCATATCCATATTTCTCATTCCAATTGAATAGAAAATCCAAAAAAAAAAAAGATTAATTACATTCATTCCATATCTAGATTTTGCATTCAAATCCTTCGTTTAGGTGTCGTCAAGGTCACTGATCTCGATATAATCTAAGAATACATACTCACGTCTACTAGAAGGTAGTAAATCACCTGGTTAGTTTAATTTTTCATTGATTGCATGATTTCAATTTCAACTAACCTCTAATGTTTTACTGAAGTGTTGTGTCTACATATCAGGTAAAAAATTCACATACACACAAACTGCCTCACAATTGGCAATTTGTTTACACTCTCAGGAACTCCTGCTCTGATACCACTTGATGAAGGGTGCTCCCCTTAATACCACAAACACATAACAGAAATAGAAAAACAACAACAATTTGCAAGAACAAAAAATGGGCGTCTTATTATCTCCACAAGTGTGGAATTACAAATTTCAGAATTACAATATGCAAAGCCACAATGGGCACTCCCTTTACAATACTCTATAGGACAAAGCCTTGAATCATTACCTAGATCTACCCAGAACTGCCCTAGAGAACACTACGGGCCTTCTTTATATAGGCAATTTCCACCGCCTGAGAAGGTTCCAAAAATTTAGCCCTTAGGGCTGACCAAACATAGAATTATTTTATTTTTCAATTTATTACATCAAAGTCGGCTCAAAATAACATTTGAAACCTGAACAAAAATTTTGAAGGAAAATTGTTTTCCGCCCTTTCAGGTGGTCCAAATTCTGAAGACCATAAGTCATCACCAGTTCACCCAATTGACTATTATGACCCAATTCCAGAAAGGCCACAAAGTGCTTTACAGGCTTGACTTGTGCAAGTGCTTTTCACCCAAATTTTCAACCTCATCTGAGGCCTCTAAAGCCTTCAAAATTGAGTTCAAAGTTTCTATACCCTACTTCCAATACTAAAAATCTTCCATATCTTCAAAAATAGACTTGATCTAGCCATGAAACTTTAGTGGCAGGCTGATATGACTAAGATGAACCTCCACATGTGAAATTAGAACATTCTGAAATCATATGACCAACTTACTAAAAATAGCAAGTTTCCATAAATAGCAGCTCTACACAAGATAACCCTTATTGAATACAAAAACAAAAATATTTTTGGGTGATGCAAGATTGCTCTTACACCCAGGATGCTCCTGCATCACATAGTCTTTTGTGCCATAACCAATTATCATCTACTTTAGCAACAAAACAACTTTCTTCAGAATTAAGATGAAAAACATTACCTTTTGTCCTTGAACCTGATGGAATCATTACTCATTCTTTGTTATTAATGATGCACTTATTGTCTTTGAATTCCAAATGATATCCTTTGGCAAGCAACTTTCCAACACTAAGTAAGTTATGCCGCAATCCATCAACATAAAGAAAATCATCAGTGTTGTTCTTTCTATCCATTGTGATAGTTCCTCTACCTATGATAGTTTTAGGAGTGTTGTATCCAAATCTAACCATGCCACCTTTGTATTTATCCAGATGTAGAAATCTATCTTTGTCTCCTGTCAAGTGATGTGAACATCTGTTGTCAATAATCCAGTCTGTCTTGATGTCTGCTTTTGAAATCAATGCTAGCTCTTGTGATTTCTTTTCATCCTCAAGATCCATCTCATCAAACATTTTCTCCATGTCTTCAATTACAATGAATCAAATTTCATCTTCTCCCAAATTTTCATTCGGTACTCCATCACTAGCATAGTAACATTCTTTTGTATACTTAGGCTTGTAGCTAGCTTTAAATTTCTTGACTCCTGTAGGACACTTAGATGCAAAATGACAAATATTGTTAGATGAAAAGCATTTAAATGGTAACTGACCTTCATATTTTCCTTTTCCTTTTCTTTTCTTCTTAGCAATCATAGCAATGAATTCATCTAGTTCTTTATCCTCATCTTCATTATCAAAATCACTAGAAGTGTTCAAGGATTTCTTACCATGGACTGAAGCTTTGAATGCTATTTCATTTTTAGGCTCTGTCTTCAATCTTGATATCTCAAATGCTGAAATTTTGTTGATTAAGGTCTCTCTTTTGAAGCTATTTGAGAATTGTATAGTCTCATCTAGGATGTTTATCTTTCTTTCATAATCTGTTGTAAGAGTAGTCATCAATTTATCCATTATGTCTTCTTCCAAAATTTCTCCACCATTGTTTCTAATTCCTTCCACTGCTTCATTAATTATTTGATTGTAGGCTTTGATGTTCTCTTCAGGTAGCATCTCTAAAAAATTATATCTTTTCTTCCATGTCTTTGTGCATGCATTCTTGGCTTGGATGTCTCCTTCAAACATGTCTTCTAGATACTTCCATATCTTGTAGGCTCTATCTATTTTCTTGATCTCTGAAAACTCATTGTCAGAAAGGGCACTGATGAGGGATTCTTTGCCAATTTCATTTTGAGAAAACAATTCCTTTTGCTTCAAAGTTGCATCTTCTTTTGTAAGATCCTTTAGAGAGGAAATATGAACTTCTTAAGTAGCTACTTCAAAGATCTCAAAACCAATGCACCGCAAATGTGTTATCATCTTGTTCTTCCACTCAAGATAGTTCTCTCCATCAAACTTAGGACTTTCTTTCCTAAATAATGCCATCTGATCAACCCCAAGCTATTAAACTTTCTCTCAGAGGTACTTGGCTTTGATACCAATTATTAGGAATAGTCCCAAGAGATAACTGAGAGGGGGGGTGAATTTGTTATCTACAATATTCAATTCTTTATCCAATTAAGTATAGAATAACATTAAGCATAAACACAATATGATAACACTTAACACAACACCACAATTTTGGTTATGGAGAAATCCAAATAGGTAAAAACCCCAGTGGAAATTAGCACCCACTAAAAACTACACTAGAGTATAATGATCCATGTTAGAAGATCTTACAACCCTGTTAGGAGTTGATCTTTACAATACATTAAGTATAGTGACCTGGTCAAAGGTTGGACCCTATTAGGAGTCTTTTATAAGTAACCCTATTAGGGGTGAGGACTCACTATCCGAAGCTCACCGCTCAAATGAAAAAGGTTGCAACCTTGTGGATAACAGATACACACTATATCTGGATCTTGGTGAACTGTGAAGTAAACCTATTGTCTTGAACAGTTCCAATGAATAGCATACACTCTCTACTTCTTTACATAGATCTTCAACTGATGTATGATTTAGCTTTACTATCTCGCACCTTCTACTCTGCTTCTATATCAACATACATACTCCATACTTCTAGCGATCACAAATGACTAGCTATAAGTATCTTTCTCCAAATGATATAATCAAGTTGGCCTATTAGAACCTTATTGAAATCATATTAGAGAAACAATATAACTCTCAAATAACATCGCCAATGGAAATACTAAGCACATAACACAAAATGGGATTGCACAACTCAATGCGATTAGATGCATCACTTCACACTATCAGCTGCACCAAAACAACTAAAACCTTACTTACAAGTTGAAACATGTTATGTGCTCTTAACCAAACACTAAAATAACCAAGCATAAAAAAATGATAGGCGCAACTACTGAAACAATATAAACACTATCGACTCCATCAGAAAATCTTAAGAAACTATAACTAGCAACTAGAAACATCATAACTTCACTTTAACTAAACAACTAACTCTGCATCCATGAACATAGCTTCAAAAACATGTCTACAATACAAATATAAATGTGCAAGGCTCCATCATAACCATATTGATAATCACATACAAAACTCCGCTAACCACTCTGTCAAGAACACTACTGTTACAATCAACCACACAATTGTCTATACTCAGAATCAACCTCTACATCTATGATATCATGTTGATAACATATTCATACAACATATGCTCAATGCTCTCTACATATAAATACAATGAACACTTACTACCATATTTTTTCATCAATAAAAACATATAGTCAATATTGGCTTGTTGGCAAATCTCCAACACCCTACCTATAGCAAAAAATAATTTGAGGAAATAGGCAGAAAGTCTAACCCATTCCAAGAGGGATAAGAGGGTGATGATGCTCAATGACATCTTTCAACAAGATGTTAGGTTGGTAGCAATGTTGTTGGGTTACAAGTTGTTTTATAATAGTAGACCAAACTTTGTATCGATCAGAGTCATCATGATGGCATACAGAATGGTGAAGGAAAATAAGAAGTATAACCTCTGTGAAGTACTTGCATAGTAGTTCCTTGAAAATGTGAAGGTGACAAAGAAGGATAGGACTAAAACATTTAGGTTTGGATCATTATTAGTCTATATGTACATTTACATCATTCACAAGTTTCCTAGAATGCATCGGCCTAGGGCATGGAAGGATAATGTACCCACTGGGATCTAGATTTTAGAGAGTTGCAGAAGGCAAGATAAGAATTGGGTTGATGGTGAAATTTTTTCTATGACCAAAATCTTATAGAGACAAATGAAGGAAAGGTATAGAATACCTAAGAACATTGTAGAGAATTATGAGGACACTATCTTTTTCATGGTTGAAACTGATTGTGTTTGAATTGAGGCATTGGAATCAAGAATGAAGTGGTGTTACCCTATCGGGTATGAAGTAAGTGCTGACATTCTAACCATGCAGGTAGAGCATGTGCAGGCAGCAAAAATATACCTTACCCAAGAAAGATGGGGAACATATAGGGAGAAGTATGAAAAAGTCAAAGAAGAGCAAGAAAAAGTAACAAGGAAAAGGAAAATTAGTAAAATTATGGAGGATATCACTGCGAAGGTAGGAATCACTAAGGAGAAGTTGATAAACATAAGGAATAAGATGGAATCATCTTCGAGCATGACCATTAATGCTTTTGTCCCTTCAGAAGCAGAAAAGATAGTAACTCCTACTGTTGATATTTTTGACTTGTCAGCTACACAAGAGGAGGCATTACAAGAAGTTGTGTTTCCAATCATTTCCAGAAGATCTACAAGATCTAGTAAGAAGGATAGTCCTGAGGAAGAGATAGAAGTGAAGAGGAAGAAGAAAGAGGAAAAGGTAGTTGAGAAAGTAGAAGAGAAAGAAGCTCAAAAGGATCCACAAACTTTGTGGAAAATAGACCTAAAATCATTGTAGAAGAGAGTAATAAAAGATGGGAACTTGAAGACAGTGGACAGGTACTATGAGAGGTATGATGCTAAAAACCAAGCAATCATTGAAGATGTTGTCATTGAGCATATATTGATTTTCAAGAAAAACTTGTTAGAAATTGAAGGGAGTATTCATAGAGAACTATATAGAAAACTAAAATTTAGGAAGCAGTTGGCAGAATCAGAAGATGAAAACATAAGGATAGAGCCATTGAGGACATGTTACCAATTATCTCAATACAAGAAAGGGAGAGGATAATAAATGCATTAAAACCACTAATGAGGACAAAGGCCAGACTAATAAAAATAATGACTAGGAGATATGATGAGGTGATTGAGGACACTCAAAGGGCATTAGATCAAATTCTAATAAATGATACGCCAAAGAAGACCTCACCTCCCAAGGTTACGAAGCCTACATCTTTGGGATTGGGAGAAAGTTCCAAAGTAGTGGATGGAAGTGTACAAGACAACATGCAACTATATTTCTTTGTCTTTGGTGTGCCTGTGACCCTTGACACTTCGCATGATGTAAATGATCCATTTATGGATAACTTGGATAGTGTGATGGAAGTTGGAGAACAAGAACAACCAAAAGAAGAGAAAATAGAGAAGAAACAAGAAGATAAAATGCAGGAGAAAGATAGACAGCTAGAAGAAAAGAAGGAAGAAGCGATCAGAAGAAAAAGTTGTTGAGGTTAGAATGGACACCTCATTATTGGCAAGTATGGCCAAACCAAAAAATTTTGATGTAGATAGTATGGATGCGGATGAACTTATGAGGTTATCCTTAATGGCATTCACCAAGGCTAAAGAAAGGTTAGTACAGAAAGGGGATAAAAGAATAAAGGTAATGGCTAGGGCTATTGAAACAATAAACAAGCTACTTCCCTCACTGATTATCTTTGAAGAAAAGGATAAAGCTGAGAACCTTGGTATGGTATTGGATAGCTTTGATAGTCACTTTGACTCATTACTAAAGACTACATAATATAAGACAGAAAATAACTTTTTGGAGAAGAAGTTGAGAGAAGTCTTCTAGTCCATTTCATGGGACTTAGACATTCTCAAGGCTACTACTCTTAAGGTCAAGAGTTGTGTAGCACAAGGAAAGAAAATTTATATCTACTATATAAGTCCTTGCAGGCATGTAAAGAACATTGAGGAGATTATAGCCAAGGATAGGGATACTCTTGACAGTCTGATGGATAGTTGTGAATCATCTTCACTAATTGTGGGAGAAATGGATAAAGAGACATCCAGGCTATTAGACAAGATCAGTGTATTGGAAATGAAGAAAAGAAGAGTTGTAGATAGATTTGTCTTGTTAAGAAGCCTATTAACTCCTAAGCTTTCAATGCTTGAGACTCATCTTTCAGAGATGGAAAAGGTTGAAGGATCAATGACTTTGTCTACATGTACTGAGCTTAAGGTAGTGGAGACTACATCATATGCACTGAATAGAGTAATCCATGTCAGTGAGCTACTGATAAAGTCATGGACTGAGGAAGTGAAGACCTTGGAAAACTCTTTCCAAGATGTCTTAAAATTGGTAATTAAGCACTAAATCTATTTGTGCTTAAGTTTTTATTTTGAATGAACCTTTGTCATTGATGTCAAAGGGAGAGGAAGAGAAAGAAAAATGGAGGAAAAATGAGGAGAATAGTATGCAGAGAAAAAGAAAAAGAGAGGGAGAGAATAAAAATATTAAGAAGAAGAAAAAGATGTATAAAACAAAAAAAGTAGAAAAAGGAAAAAAAATGAAAAGAAGAGAATTGTATTTTGACACTTAGTCATTTTTCTAAGTGTTGCCATCAATGCCAAAGGGAGAGATTGTTGGAAGATGATGTTGTGGAGCACTAGGGACCACTTAAGGGTTTTTGATTCATGAAAACACTTATGTTGGAGTGATTGCATGATGAGAGGCTTAGTACTGGAGTCACAGTCATGAAAATGACTAAGTCTAGAATTAGGGTAACAGGGTACAATTTTACATTTTTGGCTAGCAATGGACATGTATATATAAGTTATTATGGCCTATGAAGTTAGTAGAAAGTATTTTGGGATATGTATATGCTTCCTTTAAGAGTGCATGCATTTTTCTGATTAGATCGGTGAGATTCAGTAATTTGAAGGTATGCGATGACAGTAAAATAGTATAACAAGGCATATGAACAATTATGGTGATTGCGGTAAGATTACTTGTTACGGTAACATGCTAAGTCAGATAAATGAAGTATATTTCTGACACTTTGTTAATATAAGATCATCAACTCCATAATTATAAATCACATAGTTTATTATTATGTTTTGTATGGTATTTGTGAAGCCAACTAGATGGTAGATTTTACATAAGTATAGAGTGCTTTTATGAAAGCGATATGAGTTGTGGTTATGACAATGAAGCAAGGTTGTGAATATGAGAGAAAAGATGGGATGAGAGATCAGTAATAGATAGATCTATAACTGGAACTATCTAAGCAAGATTAGTGCTTGTATTGTTCATTTTTTGGGAACTCTTTGAGATAGTTTTGATTGTAAGAGCAATTTTCTCACCACCTTTAACCAGGTGTTTTGTACACCCCTAACAGGGTTTTGTATTCCTCTAACAAGGAAATGTAATATGTAACAATCAGATCCTAATAGGACTAAATCTCCTAACAGGGATATAATATTTAAGTGCATAAGTTGTGGGTACTATCCCCACCGGGGTTTTCCCTTGGCCAGGATTTCCTCGAGAACAAATCATGGTGTCATGAGTTATGTGTTATGTTTTAATGTTATTTTCATTTCAGCATTATTATGGTTTATTTATAATTGGTTGAAGTTTAAATTAAACTATAGTAATACTGATTCACCCCCCTCTTAGTATTACCTAATCCTAACAACCTTTATATTTGTTGGATCCTTTCTTTAGTCTTATGACAAAATTTTCTTCTTCACCTAGATTGGGTTCATCTTTAGCCTTCTTAATAGCTTTGAAAGAAACATCTATATTCTCATACTAGTTCTCTTTAAGTTCAAATAACTCAAAAGTAATGACAACACTAGAGAGTTCCTCCAAATTATATTTATCTATATCATTCTTCTATTGAATGGAAATCAAAATGGCTTTATAGGTCTTATTAATATTTCTCATTACCTTTAGTAGAAATTCATTATCCTCTAAGGTTCCACCAAAGCTTTTGATTGAACTAACAATTTCATTTACCCAGTGTAATTAACCTTCAATGTTTGCATTGTCAAACATTTTAAGATTCTCAAATTTGTGCCTTAGAATTTACAACTTAATTTTCTTAATCATTCTATATCCTTTTTAAATATTTTCAATCTTCTTGCAAACATTAAATGTGGTTTTGCAACTCGTGACTTTTAGACATTCTAAGTCACACAAACAACTCATAATAGAATTCATTTCCTTTCCATTATTCTTATTACTTTGAATTCATGTAGTGTAGAAGTACCAAATGCCAGAGAAACATAACATTGTCTAAAATAATCAAGAAATTCATACAACATAGAGTCCAAATGTAATTTCATCCTCTCCTTCCAAAAAATATAATTTTTTCCATCAAACCTAGGAAATTTATTTCAATTTTGTATTACCCATCTCAAATCTACCTCATGTGGTTAAGCTTCCTCTAGAGGAAACTCACTCTAATACAAATTTTTTAACAACTCCAAATGTTGAGAGGGGAGTGAATCGACATAAACAAATACTTATTGTGTGAACTGAAAATGATCACACTACTATGAATCCTTGCATCCAAGAATACTCAATAATGAGCTCTCGGATATTGATCCACAACTCTCTATCTATGGAGTGCATGAATTTCTATGAGGCCCTCAGATTGAACCCATGCAAGTACACCACAGAATGAGAGATTCAAGGAGGAGAAGCAAGAATGCTAATCTCCATTGAATCGAGTTCTTGCATGCAAATGAAACTAATCTATATGATTGCAAATGCAAGAAAATAAACTAATTTATTGAAATGAAGATTAAAGTATATGATTGCAAGAAATAAACTATTTTATTGAAATTAATCTATATGTAATACAAGAAATAAACTACTTCACTAATTAATCTATATGAAAATTAAACTAAATGTGCAATCTAAAATGATGATTTCTAAAGCTCTAATGTTGTCAAGAAAATCTTCAACATAATGATAATATGAAAATTCTAGATCTTTAATTGAGAAGGAGAGGGCTCCTTATATAAGAAACTAATGAAAAGAATGCATCTCCAAGACCAATGTGGGATTAATGCAAAAGGAGGAAAGAAATCTCATTTTTAGAAAGTGTGGAGAGAAAAGGAAATCTCTTTATTTTATTTATTTTTATTTCACTTATTTCCTTTTTTCATCACAAAAGATCTTTTGAGAGGATTTTATTTATTTTAAAAGAATAATTCTCTTTTAATTAAATAAAATAAGGTTAATTAATTAAAAGATGAATATTAATTAAATAAAATAAAATTATTTAATTAAAAAGAGTTTTAATTAAATAAATTTATTTTACTTAAGAGATATTACTTTCAATTAAATAAAGTTATTTTATTTATTTAAAAGGGATTATTTCTTTTAATTAAATAAAATTGTTGATGACATGATTAAACCTTAGGAGATTATTGAAATGATTGAAATAGTTATGACTTGATCAAGGAAATTGATTTGAATATATTGTAAAGCATTGATTCAAAAAATTGATATTTGACAAATTGAATAAATGGGGCCCAAAGTCAAGGTGACCATTTTAAGGTGCATACACTTAACACTTCTACTACAATTCTTAGTTACTTGTTATTAATCCAACTAATCATAAAAAAAATATAGAAATGAGATCACACACATATAAACGCTACAATTCAATGGAAATCCCAATGCAAGAAAAACCATTGTGAGAATCACACACACTTTAGGAAAACTACAATTTTTAGGCCAAAATCTAAGGAACTCATTGTCCCTAATGTTTAGGAAAACTACCAAGGAATTTACTACATTCCTAAGAGAACTTTCACAACATTAATACAAAATAGATCCTGACAAAACCACTAACATAGTATAAATCATTCTGACAAAAACAAATATAATATGAAATTGAAAGATATAGGATCTTTTGATCAACTTTTGTAACCTCTCTATCTGATTCACCAATTTTCTCTTCTTCTCTTCCTTAATTTTATTAATTTGTCTTCACATTTGACACACACACACACACACACACACACACACTTCACTTATTCCTCACTTGCACTCTCTTTTCTTATCTATTCTCACACACATATAGTACTCTTATTCACCTAAAGATTCAACAAGGTCAGACATAAAAAAATGAAAGCAATAAAGATACAAGGTTGGCCATCATGATAAAAAGAAATATTTAATGTGGTCCACCCTAAGAGATAAAGGGGACCCAAATGCATCACAATAATTCTTATTCAAAAGATATAATGAAGTTTCACACATCACAATATTCTACAAAGTCGGCCCCAAATGTAATGTGTAGAAAGGAATTAAAAACATGTTACCAATCACCCCAATAACATTCTCTAAAGAACATGATGTCATTTAAAGAATAGAACACTATGAAATGATCACTCTTAACCTTTTAAATCTTTCATCATTCTATGTCTAGATCAATAAAACTTAAATCTAGACACCATAATTAGTTGACTCAAACATAAGCTAACATAGACAACAATCTCACACTTGGGACAAGATATCTTCACTTGTAGAGAAATCAAACATAAAATATCTAAACTAAAACATTGCATGAACCTTCTAACCATGTCCACCTAATTGCACAATTTGAGATACCAATGAAAATAATTATCTAATCCTATTCAATCTATTCTTGATAGCTAGCCTTGTAGTTAGCCATGGACACTTCTTAACTTCTTCAAAAGAATAATCGGTGACCTAAAAAATGGATAATACAATGTTCATAGTATATAGTGATTGTTACAAATACACCATCATCCTATGTAGAGGAACGCAGAGCTTTCTCCCATTAGGTCTTCAAATACTCTTTCCTACATGTTTTAGCTTGTCATACTTCCAACTTCTAGATATATCTCATATTGTCTTACTATTATCATCAAAACATAATTTGAATACAATTGTATTATCCTTCAAGTACTATTTCTTGCATATCAAACATAAGATATTCTTTCATACATAGCATGACTCTTTATCAGCATGTTGCCCCAATTTTCAAACTTTCAAATTTTAAAATTTTGAGATTTGATCTTTAAACCATCATTTCCAAGTCAATTTTCCTTTATACACAAAAGTTTTTAAAACCTTAAATTTCACACTTTTCCAACCTTAAATTCGGTTGATGACAGAGGAGGAGATGGCATAGGTGGAGGGGTCCACACTTTCGGCAATATCATTTGGCCTTGACACTTCCATAGTACATATGTTTTAATGTACTCTTTGGTTTCCTTAAATTATTATAATAGTATATGTACATTGTTTTCTAATTTTTGTGATCATCTTATTACATACTGATGTAGGTGTCACCAGTTGCCACTGGGGGACAATGTGATGGGGTGCAAGTGTCGGGCATTGACAAGGGAAAGGTAATTAAGTAATTTAGTTTGTTTATGCATACATGTATACTTGTCAATTATGCGCACTCATTTTTAATTTGCATGGTTTATTTGACAAAGAGTGGCATCTGATGATGTCATGAGACCCTATCATCATGATAGAGTCATAGGCATATCCATTCGCAGTGATAACCCCACAATACATATATTTCTAAAGTTATTTATGTGTATTTTACTATCAAGTATATATAATATGATCAAGTTATGATATTATGAAGTATCTATTTGAGTTTTGTAGGTCACTCCTAGTTTGAGGGAGGTAGAATGCCAAGGGTTAGTATCACTAATGACTCAGCCAACATTTCCTAAAGAAAGTTCAACACAAGTAAGTTTTAATGTTAATTCAGTTATTTTGTAAACATAGATTTGATATGAAATATTTAACATTAAATAGTATAACTCGTAGATCAATCTCATGTTCACAAACATATACAGGTCGGAGTTGACATTGGTGGCATTATTCCTACACTACCAAGGACATATATTAGGTCTCCTATCCATAGGAGGAGACAGAGAGGCGAGGTATATGAGAGTTCAATTTTAGTTTAAATTTTATTTATTATTGTTGACTATGATTCTGAATTTTAATCTAACTTGGGGTTTCCTTTTTGTGTTTGATTGCAGGATCCATCAAAGCCAAAGCGTACTTCAAAGAGGCTACGTTTTGATGATCCACCAGTAGAATAGGATGTCCTAGAAACTTTCTTAGTTGAACTTCCTATTTTGAGATGTAAAATGACACATTTTGAGATGGCGTATGCCACATTATATCTAGATATGTTGACATGTAAATATGTACAGAATTATTGTTCATTTTGATATATGTGAAACTTGATATTCGATCCAATTTGTTAATTGTGTGTTCATTTATTCATTGTTAGCATGTAAATATGCTTGTGTGTATGTACTCATGTGTATGATTTATGCCTTAAGTATATTCATGTATATTCAAGTACATTCTTCATAACCTAAATTCATGTGTATGGACTACGTGCATGACTTAAGTGAATTCATGTGGTATGCTTTATAAAATATGTGCTACATGTATGCTTCATGACTTAATCAAATTTATGTGTACGCTTTATCTGCTACATGTGTTCACACGTGTAATTCATTATTTAAGTGAATTAAAAATTTATGTGCTTCATGTGTATCTAATTCTCTCAACCAAGAAAATCTGATGTAGAGCCCTCTACTATTCGTGGCTGATTCGATTCTGATTCATGGCTGATTCACGATTCAATTCACCCTTTCTAATTCCAATTCTCATTTCTTTGCTCCAATCACCTCAACTTCAACCATTTCTCTTATATAGCCTTTCTAGGCCTGTCTAGTAGCCCTAGAAACACTAAAATCAGCAAATTACTCTCGAACTCTCCAAACAACCTGACAAGGTATTTACATTTTCTAATACCCTTTTCAAAGTTACTAAATTCATCTCAATCTTAGTCCTTCATCATTTGACTGGTGAAGAATTTCTCCAGCCTCTAGCTCTCCATCTAGGCCTAATTAGCCCTTGCTCAATGAAGCAACTCCTATCCCCACTTATCTCCAGGACTCAAAGACTTGCAACTTTCAACTGACCCTCATAGTAAGTTTTGGCATCAAGCGAGACTGGAGTGCCAAATTCAAAAAAATTTGAATCTCCCAGAATGGAGAGAGGTTATTATAGGCCTCTAAAACATGGTATTGTAGCATCTCATAGATTGTTGATACCTCTCATGAGGTCCAAGATATGAGCCTCAAAAGTTTGCTACCCAATTATGCTTAATGCACCTTGGGGACACTTTGGTCTTGCATGGTCTGGAACATTCTAGTGACTCAGTGGTTGAAATAGGGTTATCCCTAGCATTTATCCACCCAACTGGAGCTAATGGAATAGTCCATTTGGTATCGGGATGAATAGTTTGGAAGAAACCCAGTCATGCAACTTTCCACTGACCCTCACAATAAGTTTTGGCATCAAGCGAGACTGGAGTGTCAAATTCAAACAAATTTGAATCTCCCAAAATGGAGAGAGGTTATTGTAGGCCTTAGAAACAAATTCTTGTATCATCTCATGGATCATAGATACCTCTCATGAAGTCTGAGATACGAGCCTTGAAGGTTTTCTACCCAATCATACTTAGTGCACCTTGGGGACACTTTGGTTCGACATGGTCCGAAATGTTCTAGCGACTTAGTGGTCAAAATGGGGTTGTCCCTAGCATTTACCCACCCAACTAGAGCTAATGGTACAATTCATTCAGTGTCAGGATGAATGGTTTGGAAGAAACCCAGTCATGAAACTTTCAACTGACCCTCACAACAAGTTTTGGCATCAAGAGAGACTGGAGTACCAAATTCAAATAAATTTGAATCTCCAAAAATAGAGAGATGTTATTGTAGGCCTCATAAACATGGTCCTGTAGCATCTTATGGATCTCTGATACCTCTCATGAGGTCCTGGATATGATCCTTGAAAGTTCGATGCCCAATCATGCTTAGTGCATGTTGGGGACACTTTCGTTCGGCATGGTCTGGAATGTTCTAGTGACTCAGTGGTCAAAATGGGGTTGTCCCTAGAATTTACCCACCAAAAAAAGCTAATGGCATAGTCCATTCGGTGTCAAGATGAATGGTTTGGAAGAAACCTAGTCGTGCAACTTTCAAATGACCCTCATAGCAAGTTTTGGCATCAAGCGAGACTGGAGTGCCAAATTCAAACAAATTTGAATCTCCCAGAATGGAGAGAGGTTATTGTAGGCCTCATAAACATGGTCCTATATCATCTCATAGATTGATGATATCTCTTAGGAGGTCTGAGGTATGAGCCTCAAAAGCTCACTACCCAATCATGCTTAGTGCACCTTGGGGACACTTTGGTCCGACATGGTCTAGAATGTTCTAGTGACTCAATGGTTGAAATGGGGTTATCACTAGCATTCACCCACCCAAATGGAGCTAATGGCACATTCCATTCAGTTCCAAGATGCAATCTTTGACCAATATCCCTTCACCCCAGGGAATCATCATTTTACTTTGGACACATTTGACCAATTTTGACTCAATGACTCCAACTATTACATCATTTGATGATACAAATGTACATGAAATTAAGACAATACAAATGTAAGGATACAAAATTAAGATGATACAAATTATATAAGGATACAACATTCATAGTAAGGAAACACATTTTTTGCACTTTACATGGCATTAAGATGATACAAATGTGGGCTCTTAATATTTGCAAATCAGCCCCATGGGCTCTTTTATATTTCAAATTTTGCATTAAATTTTTTATATACTTCCATCAAATATGCTCCCCTTTTCCATGACCAGCCTCAAAAAAAATCCAAATATGAGGTACACCTCTCTCTACATGCATTCTACATAACCAATAAAACATACGAGCATTTTTTAATTGACCTGTGCAATTATCTGACCAAATAAGATGTCTATCCATAGCAATATTATTTTCCCACACCCACTCAAAATAATTCTCAAAGCAATGTTGGACAAACTTGGATGAGTATGATCTATCATCACTCACATAAAAATGGTACTCTTTGATTATCTTTTGGTCATCTTCTGTACTATCAGGGGAATGTCTATATGTTATGTGCATAAAAATAGCAACTTGAATAGAATTGTAATATTGATCTTGCAGCTCATTTTGGGGCTGCAATGTATATTTCTCTACAAAGTCAACAACCAATATAATAGTGCCAATCAAGAAAGTGTACTTACACATCCTGAATTGTTGATCCAGCCACTGAGACCTGTGACTATGCCTTGCATACTTGTAAAAAAGATTCTTCCTGAAATTTGAAATAAAATCAGCTACATTGCATTCTTTTGTAACCAACTCACATCTAGAGCCTTCACCTCCACTTTTTAATGTATATTGATGGTTTCATATACCATTTTGTAGACAATTGTCTTTCCAAAATCATGTCCACAACCCTCATGAAAACATTCAACAAACTTCACTAGCCCACCACACTCTGAGCACTTGTCATTTAAGAAATCTTTTCTATAAAAGAAATATCCATCATCTCTACGACATAAAAAATGATCTAGCCAATCTCTTGATGATTTTGGAAGATCACTTGTGCCACACTCCTCCAATATTTCACTAGTATGCAAAGTAGAATGAATGGATCGTAACAATTCATGATGCATTGAAAACTCCACATGATATTTGCAACAATAAGTATTTCAAATCTTAAGAGGAACACAAAAAAAAGGTTTCAGGGCTTCAAAATATCTTTGTGATATTTGCAATGTTGGATGTGTCTCACAAAATTATTTGAACAACATTGTTTGACTCACCCCCAAATAATGTTTGGGATGTGGGGTGCAGTCTCGAATGCCAGTTCTCAACTTCAAGACATCCTTCACATTTGGTGACACTCTTGAGTTAGATTGCCAAAATAGTTGAATTTGATCCTTCACAACATCAGTAAACTTCTTATCACAATGTGAAAGTCTCCCACCATAAGCCCATTCATCATTTTGAAGAGGATCATCAAGTCTTTCTCTTCTTGCAAGTGCTCTATCCAAAGTTTTATGATTTAAATTCAAGTCAACACAAGTTTGTCTCATCAAATGAGTCTTTCTCAAATGATGACTTACTAAGGAGGTCATTCTCCTTTGTAGTCTTCCCAATGGAATTGAGAGCACTAAAAAGATTTCTCACAATAATAGCATTCCTCTCCTTTTTCTTGTTCACACTAATCTTCAATTTGACTACTATATGTCTCATCTTCTGCATCTTTAACAATTGCACAAACATTTGACATTTCTCAACCAACGTCTTGTGATGAAAAATTTGATCAAAGTTTTTTGAAACCCACAACCGAACAGTTCTTTCTAATCACTTGCCATAGAAATTGCTCATTATGTTCTCATCAATTTCAAGTAACCATTTAGTTGTTCTTAAAGGTCCCAATGTTGAAGTTTTTCTTTCTTCCTCCCAAGGAACTTCATTTCTCATATAATTTGGAGATGTGTCACGTTGATTTGGTTCTTGTGTACCATTATCATTGTCAAATCCTTCATATTAAATTGGTGGATTGCCATTGACAATGTCCACACTTCCATTCTCCACATCTAAATGTTCATTTTCAAAACCTACATTTTCATCTTCAATCCCTACATTCTCATTTTCAATATTATTGTTATATATCATTAGAACTTCATGTTCTTCACTTGAAACCACATTCAAAGGTGGGTCTATGCTGAAATCTTCATTAATATTCAATATGCCTTGTCTCTTGTTCCGATGGGCAACCCTATCCATTTCTCTATACACTTTAATATCTTCATTTTTGAGTCTCCTCTTTCGTTTATGCTTTTGATGACTACTACTCCCCGTAGTGAGACCAAAACGGTGATTCAAAAAACTTTGGGAATAGAGAAAATCCAACCAAAAAGTAGATTTTTGTCTTCTCTAGAGACAAAACGTGATTCACTGCAACTCGAATCCCATAATTCTACAAAAAAATGTGCCTCTCTAGAGGGACCCAGATAACATTGTTTTTACTCTCTCTCTCTCTCTCTCTCCCTCCCCTTCCCTCTCTCTCTCTCTCTCTCTCTCTCTCTCTCTCTCTCTCTCTCTCTCTCTCTCTCTCTCTCTCTTGTCTCTCTTCTATCTCTCTCTCTCCTACTCTCTCTCCTTCCCCTTCTCTCTCTCTCTCTCTCTCCTTCAAAAGGAATGCTTTTTTATGGACCACTGGGTTGTGGAAAGATATTACTTGCAAAAGCCATTGCTAATGAATGTCAGCTCAATTTCATCAGTGTGAAGGGCCCTGAATTGTTAAAAATGTGGTTTGGAGAGAATGAGGCAAATGTGAGGGAAATTTTTGATAAAGCCAGAGGATCAGCTCCTTGTGTCCTAATTTTTTATGAACTTGATTCTATTGCTACATAGGTGTGTTGATTTTTAATGAGTGAAGTTGAAGTTGAGGGTAGTGATTTATATTTGAGTAGGAATTTTGTTTGAACTATTTGAGAGATAGGCTTTGACTGGTGATGCATAATTGGTTTGCATGTTTGCAGCGTGGAAGTAGTGTTGGGGATGCTAGTGGTGCAGTGATGAAGATCTCAAACTCACCACCAATTGATTTAGTACTCACTATTTCTTTGTACCTTGTGCATCTACCGGTACCTTTCTTTAATCCCAAACACTGAGTATAAGATATAAAAATATTCAACTATTGATTCGGAATGATATACAATATCATTCAAACCCCTTGGAACAATACTGCAATACATGTTCCTGCATTGTTGTTAAAGATATGTCTCCCTGGCTACAATGTAGCATAAACCAATTCTATTATCCGAGTACACAGCCAATCTAAATGCACATAATGGTTCTTTTAAAACTGCCCTGATATTAAATCATTCAAACATTTAGCACTGTCGTGAATCCGAACATTTACAAGACTAAACTATTAACATTGGTCAATAAAAACTTAAAAGAAACCCAATGCGTAAACACCAGACCGTTAATGTCTCAAAGCGGACTATCACCAAAACCCGATTCAATACAAGATTAAAATTCTCCCTTAAAGATCTGATACGAGGAATTAGATCATACTTGATTAAAACAAATACCTTCAAAACTAATAGGCATCAAACATTTACACCAATCTTTGAAACTGAACTGTAAATATTATAGAATTCGGCTACAACATGATTCTGCCATATTGTCTATCCACTATGCATCTAATGTACTCATTCAAGAATTCAAGACAAAGAATTATAAATGAGCAAGCAAAGAATCCAGAGATCAAAATAGAGAATTCGATCCTTCCTCTTATTATTCTATTTTCATTACATCTTTTTGTTATAGAAATATATTTTATACTAATCCTCAGAATTAGTTAGCAAATCTTCTTCTTTCTTTCTAAATTCATGAATGATTCTATTTTTCTATAGTAAATAGCATACATAAGAAATAAACATGAAATCAACAAAAAATATGGAAAAGATGCCCTATTTCATGGGCTCTAAACCATAATCATGTTATGGTAACAACAACATAAGCAATGGAGTACAGGTCGAGGGAAATGATGCCATGTAAACAACATGATAACAACAGTGAAAAACCCGTGGGTCATCATTGAACCACCCCCTAGGATCATAACAGAGAAGCAAATGGATGGAATGTATAAATGGATGCCCTAGCTTGTGGGTAATCAATGATACTCCACAAAAGTAATAATAGTGGTAATATGAAGAGCACGAGCCAAGGGCATATGCCATGTAAAAAAATGGACACTAGTTAGCATAGAAGAGAAGGAAATGTGTTGCCAATGATGCCATGACAATCATGGGTTCTAAAAGTAGTAAGCAGAGGAGATAACGACACATTCCCTACCTCAATGAGCTTCCAACATTTGATAAGGAGAGGAAAGGCCAAGTTTCCAATGCCCAAGTCCGAATAAAAACTGCAACCCCTATACACAGTGTTGAATCCACCCTGGCCGATGAGGTTTTGTGCACTGCAACCTTGAAAAAATTCGCCGTCATAATAATGAAATGAGAATTGAAATCTTTTTTTTTTAAGTTATGCCCGTGTTTGTTGAAATTTTGACATTCCCAATATTGGTCAAATTTTCAAAGAAAATGGGCATGGATTAAAAAAATTGAAAGTTTTCCTTCTATAATCTGACTAACCAAAACTTTTTTATTTCACGGTCAAAAATTTTGGTAGAAAAACTAGGTCAAATGTACTAGTGCTCCTACTCTCTCCCCTTCCCCTTCTCTCTCTCTCTCTCTCTCTCTCTCTCTCTCTCTCTCTCTCTCTCTCTCTCTCTCTCTCTCTCTCCACTTTTTAATGTATATTTAACAGTTTCATATACATTTTTGTAAACAATTTACCTTAAATGTTCTAACATCAATTTTTATGCCACTCTCAGTTTCTAGGACAGATGATGAGCGTACAGTGGTTCTACATCTGTGTGAAATTTTTTTCTAGAGTTAAAAAATCAATTGATTGTATTCAATATTTAATAAGTTAATATTATACTATTATACAATACATTTAAATAAATAATAATAATATAATACATACTAATATAAAAATTTATATTATAATATTAATGTTATGCTATTAATATTTAATATTAATATATAAAAAAAATTGTAAAATATATTTTCATATTGAAAAAAATACTTAACTCAATTAGTATTAACATAAAAAAAATACAATTTAATATGAAACTTGAAATTGAGAAAAGTACTGCAATTGGAATTTTGAATTAGGCGGGAAGTTTCATATATCCGATTAAGCTTGGTATTTGCTTGGACAATACCAAATGTCAGTGGTCAACCCTTTAGGCATGTTTAAGAGATTGTTTTTGATATCAAGACTTCGACCATGTAGCTGATGATTATTTTTTCACCCAAAATTGATGAAACGAAAAGGGTTTCTTAAAGACATTATCAACTTTCCATCAATATAATTGTTGTCAAATTTTGAGTTCAATAAGTAATTATTACTTATTTTTCAATTGAGTTATCTTTAAAGTCGTAATTGACAAACTGATTGAAAAATAACTATAACTTCCAAACCGTTTAACCTTTTTGAAATCCGAAACATGCATCACATTCTATGCTTCAACTAATATAAGAAAATTTTTTTTAATTTTGTAAAGTTTAGAATTAGTTAAGGTGGTCAGACATGAGAGTTTTTTTACTCTGAAAAAGTAGTAGTAGAAAATTCATAATTAATTATTTATTTGACAAAAAATTACAAAAAAATATGCGTCACATCTGGGTATGAGTCTACTACTTATATCTAGAATCTTGGGAAAATATATCATCATTTGATTGTGATTAAGGTGGTTAGACATACATGTACTTTTTATCTTTTCCCTGAAATTTTTGTACTACTGCATTGAAATCAAAAATTTTGAACAATTAGATTAAAAAAAATTCAGACAAGGGATAGTAGTTTAGAAACTACATTCAATTTCCTATAGATTCTATTCTTACAACTTTTTCACAAAAGGTTCATAAGATGTTCAACTTTTTACGTCAAGTTGACTAACCTTGATTTTCTAATTTTTCATTGCCACTTAAGGCCATAGTATGGTATACCATGATCATGCCAATACCCTGGAAAGATATAGGATCTTTTGATCAACTTTTGTAACCTCTCTATCTAATTCACCAATTTTCTTTTCTTCTCTTCCTTACTTTTATTAATTTGTCTTCACATTTGATACACACACACACTTCACTTCTTCCTCACTTACACTCTCTTTATTTTCTTATCTATTCTCACACATATATAGTACCCTTAGTCATCTAAAGATTCAACAAGGTCAGACATAACAAATGTAAGCAATAAAAATACAAGGTTGGCCATAATGACAAAAATATTTAATGTGGTCCATCCCAAGACATAAAGGGGACCCAGATGCATCACAATAAGTCTTATTCAAAGGATATAATCAAGTTGCACACAACACAACATTCTACAAAGCCAGCCCCAAATGTAATGTGTAGAAAGGAATTAAAAACATGTTACCAATCACCCCAATAACATTCTCTAAAGAACATGATGTCATGCAAAGAATAGAATACTATGAAATGATCGCTCTTAACCTTTTAAATCTTTCATCATTCTATATCTAGGCCAATCAAACTCAAATGTAGTCACCACAATTAGTTGACTCAAACATAAGCTAACATAGACAACAATCTCACACTTGGGACAAGATATCTTCACTTGCAGAGAAATCCAACATAAAATATCTAAACTAAAACATTGCATGAACCATCTGACCATGTCCACCTAATTGCACAATTTGAGATACCAATACAAAGAATTATCTAATCCTAGTCAATCTATTCTTGATAGCTAGCCTTGTAGTTAGCCATGGACACTTCTTAACTTCTTCAAAAGAACAATTGATGACCTAAAAATTTGATACTGCAATATTCATAGTATATAGTCATTGTAACCTATCCACCATCATCCTATGCAAAGGAATGTAGAGCTTTCTCCCATAAGGTCTCATATTGTCTTACTATTATCATCAGAACATAATTTGAATACACAATTGTATTATCCTTCAAGTATTATTCTTGCATATCAAACATAAGATATTCTTTCATACATAGCATGACTTTTCATCAGTGTGTTGCCCCAATTTTCAAATGTTCAAATTTTAAAATTTTGAGATTTGATCTTTAAACCATCATTTCCAAGTCAATTTGCCTTTATATGCAAAAGTTTTTAAAACCTTAAATTTCACACTTTTCCAACCTTAAACCTTAACTTTAGCACTTTTGGGACTTTAAACACTAACTTTCACAGTTATTTTTTCAAAACCTTACCTTTGTGCACCTTCTTGCTCCAAACTCTAAATTTCTCAACTTGAAATCCAAAATCTTAAATTTGGACTCCAAACTATAATTTTATTTTTTTGAGAAGCCCAAATACCAACCTTTGCATCCATTCCTCCAAATTTCTAACTTTTAAAACTCATCCCAATCCCAAGAACTAGTAACCACCATTATGTAGCTTCAACTTCAACATACAAAAAAACATGGATGTGCTGAAAAAGCCTTAGAAACATCAAGAAAATGCAAATCTCTGGTCTGCGTGAGAGGGAAACTTTCAAGAGAATGCAAATTGGTAAGAGGAAAGCCAAATCCCATGACCTTTTCTTGCAGAGGTATCAAATAGGCATGGACGTCTCTCAAAACATTATAATTGTCAAGAGTGAGTTTGGACTGGATGAATGTGTTGGTAATTCCCTTAATTTGGCATGCATTATAAATGTGCAAGCATAGAAGATGCCGAGGAAATGTTCCACAAAATGAGAAAAACTGATCTGATTTCAAGAACTACACTAATCACAAGATACACCTTAAATGGATGTTATGAGGAGGCATTGAAACAATTTTGTAAGATGCAACGGATAAACATGAAACCGAATGAGTTCACCTTTTCAAGTGTTCTCATTGCATGTGCTAACTTAGCATCTGAAGGATAGGGTGAGTAGGTTTGTGTCCATTCTATTAAAATTGGATATGATTTAAACATGTTTTTGTTGGCACTACCCTTATTTATATGTATTCCAGATATGGAAGCATCAAGAAGGCAGAAAAAGTGTTTGATAGAATGCCAAAGCTTAATGTAGTATCATGGACTATAATTATTGTAGGTTATGCCCAAAATGGTTATGGAAGACAAGCTCTACAATTCTTTGCACAGAATTAGGTACATGTCAATGGAAATTCATTGTCTCATAAGAATCTTTCAATAAAATGTAATGGACTAGCGTAAAACTAAGTTTCAGAAAACTTGATAAGCTCATCCATACCTGTGCTAGCTATATTGGTCACCGAAACATGTTTCCTTTGGTTTACGTGAATCATATATGAATATAAGTATAACATCAATAAAGAGGCACAGCGAGGTTCAAAACATGAGGAAATCGATGAAAGATAGAAGACTTAATCTAATACCAAAATATCCTTGGACTGGCGGTCATAAAATGGCACATGCTCTTTCTCATAGATTTTCTTTAAAGATATGAGAAAAGAGGCCTCGTCAATTTATTTTGATAAGATCATGCTGTTGGAAGAGAAAAACTCTGAGAGGGGGGGTGAACAGAGTTTTACATGAATGCTGAAGTTATTTGAAAAACTAAACTTGAAACAGATGACCAGAAGAGAACTTAAGAAGTCATTTGAATGCAGTAACTTGACAATAAAATAAATGCTGAAAGAAGCAAATGAAGCTTAATAAATTAACACATATCATTTGATATCAGAGCTTCTAAAGAGATATAAGAGGCAGACAGAAAAGACATACACATTATTTGTGCCGAGTGGGAAATCCTCGAAATCAAAAGGATTTCCTCATAGGGAAAAAAACCACTCCTGAAAAAGAAATCTTCTTTATTGATTCACTTCGAACTCCAACTGTTACAAAGATTTAGCAGCTACAACTGCAAGGACTCCAACCCTACTTTCTTAAAAACTTTCAAACTGACTCACAGTGATACATGTGTTTTTTACTGCACATATATATTACTCTGAGTTTGTTTTTTTTACAACTTTCAATATGATATTCAGAAAGTACAACTGAGATCTCAAATACTGAATGATATTTCTTCTCTTCTCTTTTCACAACTTCACTTAACACCTTGCTCCAAGTACAGCTGCATTTATATATACCTCCACAAAAAGGTATTTGTACATACACATATAACCGAACACAAAACTGTCAACCACACGACTGGTTAACCATCGTAAAAATGTTGAATAAGATACAACTTGAGAAAGATTTGTTTTTAGCAGGGCATGAAAAACAAACTAATACAGCTGATAATGCACAAGAATAAACCCTAATTAAGAATCAGGTGGTTGAGCTGGAAAAAAAAAAAAAACCTTCTGCAGTAACTCTTGATCCAACTGAATAATTTATTAAAAGAAGATAAACCCATGAAGAGTTTTGCTAAAAACAAAAACTGAATAGAACTACCTTTGCATCCATCAAGTTACCCAAGATAAAAAATTTGAAAGGAAAAAATGATAACCATTTGAAGTAACTGAAACTACAGAAAAGAAACTAGAAATACTCTTTCTTTCATTCTTTTAAACTTCTACTCAAACCGTAACAAAAAAAATCATCCCTGTGAACAAATGAAATAATGTTTGCCCGTGCAAATAGAAGCAATAAACTGGAGAGGAACTTCTATAAATGTGACAAGAGGGACACCATTTTGAAGAGCACAGTCAGTATGTGAACATACTAAAACCAAATGGCTCACGATGGTGCTCAGCGTTTAGGGTTCAAACTGAGCAATAAAGAGAGAAAGGATATGCAATACAAAGAAATGTTTTTGACATCCGACCACATCATAGCCTTTCAATATTCTTTCCCAAAAGTCTTTCCATGCTACGTGACCTTTTTGGTGTGCACAAAACAACATGGCAAAAGAGTGGCCCCACAACAGCCATCGAAGTGCCTTGTCATCAAGGACAACTGGAAGTCAACAAACTCCCACTTTGTCCTTGATGGAAAAAACAACCATCTGAGGATCAAAGAGTCTCCAAGCCAAGTATCAAGAAAAAATAGCACATGCCAGTCTAGAATCAAAAGAATAAAGACAATATGCCAGTGCCAGTGCCAAAATACACCATGCGATCAAAACCAACCAAAATATGGCATGCTATCATAACCATAGAATAAATGCTAGCCAGAATATCCATCAATTGTATCATAACCAACCAAAATAAGTAACCAACTAGAATGTAGCAACCAGAATATCCATCATTGTATCATAACCAACTAGAATATAGAAACCTCTGGAATATCCATCATATCGTAACCAATATCCATCATATCGTAACCAACCAGAATGTAGCAACCAAAATATCCATCATATCATAACCAACCAAAGTTATTTCTCCCCCTTTTGTCATCAAGGACAAAGAAGAAGAATAGTCGATGAGGGAAAATAAAATAAAATAAAAATAAACATCCCCAAATGAACTCTCCCCCATAGGAGACTATCAGAGAGAAACAAATAGAGATTGAGAGTAGACTCCCAATCTATCTCTAAGCCAAACAAAAGTCTCTCTAGGAAGAGCTTTAGTAAAAATGTCAGCCACTTGTGCCTAAGTAGGAACATAAAGCAATTGAAATTCCTTATCAAGCACTTGATTACGCAAGAAATGAAACTTAATAGCAATGTGTTTAGTACGAGAATGCATGACAGGATTCTTGCTCAACTGAATAGCACTAGAATTATCACACAAAATAGTGATGGGCTTTCATACCTGTATACCCAAATCTGCCAACTAATATGCCATCCACATTAACTGAGTACAACATGCAGTGGCTGCTATATATTCTGACTCACAAGTAGATAGGGTAACACATTCCTATTTCTTACTATGCTAGGAAACTAAACAATCACCAAGGAAAAAAGCAGCACCACTGGTGCTTTTCATATCAATCAAACATCCACCCCAATCAACGTCTGTGTATCCAACTAGAGAAAAATTAGTGTTATGTGAGTATCATAACCCATAATCTAGAGTACCCTGAATGTATTTGAAAATTCTATTTACTGCATTGAGATGAGACTGCCTAGGTCCAGATTGAAACTAGGAAACTAAACAAATAGCCTGCATAAGATCAGGCCTAGAGCTTGTTAAGTATAGTAAACTACCTATCATGGATTTGTAGTCTGTTTGATTGAAAAGAGGTGAATCATCCACCTTGACTAACTTACACCCAGTTTCCATTGGTGTACTGACTGACTTACAATTAAGAATATTAAACTTTTGAAGTATTTCTTGGGCATATTTAGATTGAGACAAAAATATACCATGTTCAAGTTGGGATATTTGCAACTCAAGGAAAAAATGTAATACTCCCAACAAGGACATTTTAAACTCAGACTCCATAATATTAGAAAATTGCTTGGATAAATCATCATCAGTAGAACCAAAAATAATGTCATCCACATAGATTTCAACTGCTAAGACATCATTACCCAATGTTTTGGTGTACAATGTACTGTCTACACTGCCACGAGTGAAACCATTTGAGATTAGGTGTTTGTCCAACCTAGAGTACCAAGCTCTAGGAGCTTGTTTTAAGCCATATAATGCATTTTTCAGGCGATACACAAAATATGGATGCTCAGAAGATTCAAACCCTTCTAGTTGTTCCATGTACACCTCCTCGTCAAGATATCTATTCAAGAAAGCAGTTTTGATATCCATTTGATAAATAGTAAATTTCTTAAAACTTGCATATGCTAGGAATATTCTAATTGATTCCATTCTATCTACTGGTGCAAAGGTTTCATCAAAATCAATTCCTTCCTATTGTACATAGCCTTTACAAACAAATCTAGCCTTATTTTGAACTATTTTACCATTTTCATCAAGTTTATTACGAAATATCCATTTACCATCAGTAACATTTTTGTCATCTGGTCTAGGCACAAGTTCCCAAGTTTCATTTTTTTCAATTTGATGTATTTCATCTTTAATAGCAGCTAACCAAAATGTATCATTTAAGGCTTCAGTCATATTTTTAGGTTCTATTTTTGACACTAAATAGAAATGTTCAGCAACTAGAGCTTGTTCTTCATTTTTAGCTCTTCTTCTAGTTAAGATACTTGCCTCTTTATTTCCAATCACCAAAGATTTAGGATGTCGTTTAGCAATGATTCTAGAAGGTGTTTTCAAATTCACTTTAGGACTCATACTGATTCCTTGTTCATTAGATTATGATATTGTTGTATTTGAATCAGTATCAACACATTTCTGAACATTTGAAATGGATTTAGTTCTTGGAGTAAATAATTCATTTGCATATGTGTCCTGATCATCTTTCAATAGTGTATTTTCATCAAAAACAACATTTATGGCCTCTACAATTTTATTTAAATGTTTATTAAAACATTTAAATGCTTTGCTATGTGTAGAGTATCCTAAGAAGATACCTTCATCAGACTTAGAACTGAAACCTTCCAAAATATCTTCTTCTTTCCTTATGAAGCATTTGCAACCAAATACTTTGAAATTTTTAACATTTGCAGTTTTGTCATGCCATAACTCATATGGAGTATATGCAGTTCTGATTCTAATTTGAGCTCTGTTTAGAATCTATACAGCTATATGAACAACTTCTTTTTAGAATTTATTTGGCAATTTTGCATCGTTTAGCATGGTCCTAGCCATTTCTTTAATTGTCATATTTTTCCTTTCTACAACACCATTTTGTTGTGGAGTGTGGGCAGTTGAGTATTGTCTTTTTATGCCTCATTTTTCACAATATTCAATGAACTGTTGTGAGGTGAATTCTCCACCTCTATCAGACCTTAAGCACTCCAGTTTTAAATATGTTTCTCTTTCTACCATTTTCCTAAAGACTTTGAATTTTTCAAATGCTTTAGATTTTTGTTTCAAAAAAGTTACCCAAGTCATTCTGGAATAATCATCTACAAATAGCACAAAATATTTTTCACCATTTATAGACTGAGTTAATTTGGTTGGTCCACATAAATCAGTATGGACAAGTTCTAAAGGCTGACTGGATAGATATTCCTTAGTTTTGAAGGAAGAATTTATTTGTTTTCCTTTTACACACTCATCACATAGATTTGTTGGTTTCTTGATTAAAGGCAAACCCCTAACCTTTTTATTCTTACTGATTCTTATCAAATTGTCAAAAATTAGATGTCCTAATCTTCTATGCCATAACCAGTTTTCCTCTATTTGAATCATAAGATAGGTGTTAACTAAAGATGACTCCTGAACTATACAGTCTATAAGATTGTAGAGATTTCCACCCGTTCTTATGTCATTTGCAATAACTCTATCTTGCTTGTTCTTGATTTCACATCCTATTGCATTGAAAGAAATGGAATAGCCAGTATCACAAATCTGAATCACGCTTAGAAGATTATGTTTCAGGCCTTCAACATAATAAAAATTTTGTATAGGGGTATCATTATTTAAACATATAGATCCACGTCCTATAATAAAGGCCCCTGAATTGTCACCAAACCTGACAAAACCTCTATCAAAAACCTCTAAGTTTTGAAAATTGTTTTTGCTCCTTGTCATGTGATGGGAACAACCACTGTTTAAAACCCATGTTGCAGTTTTGCAAGAAAACAAAGTTGTTTCAACAATTAGAGAATTTACACTATCCATATTTTTAGGTTTCCAAACCCTTTTTGACTTTAAATTCAGTTTACATTGATTTGCAATGTGTCCATAGTGAAAACAATTAAAACATCTTATTGTCCTTTTGAAACCATAAGGTTGTTTGTGTCCAAACATAGAAGCTTTTGAACCAAATTTACAATTGATAGCTTTATGACCGAAGTAATTACATTTAAAACAATAACCATTGAAGAAAATAGATGTTCTTGTTTGAGACTTTTTTCCCCCAAATTGTTCAATCTGTTTACTTAGCTAAACCAACTATTGTTCTTTTTTAGTTAACAAAGCCTTTTGTCTTTCAATGGTTTGATTTGCATTAGTTAACTCTAACTGTAAATTTTGATAGTTTTCTTCTTGAGTAGAGATTACTTTCTTTAGCCTCTTAACTTCTTGTAAAGAACATAGAAGTTCTTGTTCAAGATTTATTTCTTCATCTGAATTAGATGAATATTCTGACTGAATTGATTTGACCTTATTATTTTTAACAACCTCAACCATGAATGATGTTTCACCTTCTTCTACTGAATCATCAGTCTCTTCACCAGAGTCTTGTTTTGACAAAAGACTCTTTTTCATAAAGTTTTTGAACCTTTTGTTTTGATTCCAAGGTTTCTTTCTAGAAAAGAATTCTTGTTTCTCTTCTTCCTCATTTTGATCAGCACGATGACGCTTAGCTACAAAGTGTCCATATTGACCACAATTGAAACATTTTGGTTTTCCCTTATATTTCTTTAGTCTTATGACCAAAAGTGCCTCAAGGGCATCTGAGATGTCTGAGTCACTATCATCTTTCTTTTTAACCCTAAATGCTGCTTCTTTTGAAGTTGAAGCAGCATTACTATTGATTCTCATCTCATATGCTATTAGCATTCCTTGAAGTTTATGCAGAGTCATATCTGAAAAATGTCTCTTTTCTTCTAAGGCAAAAATTTTTGTTTCAAATTTTGGTAGAACTGTTCTAATGACTTTAGAAACAACATCATGTACCTCAATTTGTTCTCCGAAACCTTTTTTGGCATTAACAACTTCATCAATCCTTAAGAAATATGCCACTATGTTTTCATCTTCATTCATTTTTAAGTTATCAAACCATGTTTACAAAGTAATCAATTTTGATTCCTTTACCTTTTCATCTCCCTGGTATATGGTCTCTAGTTTTGTCCAAATGTCATTAGCATACTGACAATGCATAACTTTTACAAAGACTTCTTTGGTAAGACCACACAAAATGGCAAATTCGGCCCTCTTATCTAATTCGTACATGGTTTTAGCATTAGCATCAATAGGAACTGATGAAGGGACTGTATATTTAGTAATGACTACTTCCCACATTTTGACATCTAGAGAAATTATAAAAAGCTTCCATCATGACCTTCCAAAAGACATAATCTGTTCCATCAAACAATGGGGCTCTAGTGAGGGATGCACCTTTAGCCTGTACCATACTTCCAAAACACCAAGATAAACCCTATGGATAGACCAAAAGAGGGTTCCTACACTCTGATACCACTTTTTGGAAGAGAAAAACTCTAAGAGGGGGGGGGGGGTGAACAAAGTTTTACATGAATGATGAAGTTATTTGAAAAACTACTATTGAAATAGGTGACCAGGAGAGAACTTAAGAAGTCATTTGAATGCAGTAACTTGACAATAAAATAAATGTTGAAAGAAACAAATGAAGCTTAATAAATTAACACATATCATTTGATATTAGAGCTTCTAAAGAGACATAAGAGGCAGATTGAAAAGAGATACACATTATTTGTGCTAAGTGGGAAACCCTCGAAATCCAAAGGATTTCCTCATAGGGAAAAAAACCACTCCTAAAAAAGAAATCTTCTTGATTGATTCACTTCGAGATCCAGCTCTTACAAAGATTTAGCAGCTATAACTGCAAGGGATCCAACCCTAGTTTCTTAAAAACTTTCAAACTAACTCACAATGATACATGTGTTTTTTACTGCACACATATATTACTCTGAGTTTTTTTTTTACAACTTTCAATATGATATTTAGAAAGTACAACTGAGATCTCAAATACTGAATGATATTTCTTCTCTTGTCTTTTCACAAATTCACTTCACACCTTGCTTCAAGTACATCTTCATGTATATATACCTCCATGAAAAGGCATCTATACATACAGATATAATCAAACACAAAATTGTCAACCATAGGACTGGTTAACCATAGATCGTAAAAATACTGAATAAGATACAACTTGAGAAAGATTTGTTTCTAGCAGGGCATGAAAAACAAACTAATACAACGGATAATGGACAAGAATAAACCCTGATTAAGAACTAGCTGGTTGAACTGGAAAAAAAAATAACCTTCCGTAGTAACTCTTGATCCAACCGAATAATTTATTAAAAGAAGATAAACCCATGAAGAGTTTTTCTAGAAACAAAAACTAAATAGAACTGCCTTTGCATCCATCAAGTTACCCAAGATTAAAAATTTTGAAAGGAAAAAATGATAACTGTTTGAAGTAACTGAAACAACAGAAAAAAAACTAGAAATACCCTTCCTTTCATTCTTTTAAACTTCCACTTAAACTGTAACAAAAAAGCTATACATGTGAACAGATGAAACAATGTTTACCTGTGCAAATAGAAGCAATAAAATGGAGAAGATCTTCTTTAAATGTGACAAGAGGGACACCATTTTGAATATCACAGTTAGTATGCCAACCTATTGAAAACCCACAATGAAATCTACTTCCTGAAGTTCCAAATCCTCATACCAAATGGCTCACGACGGCGCCTAGCGTTTAGGGTTCAAACTGAGCAATAAAGAGAGAAAGGATATGCAATACAAATAAATGTTTTTGACATCCGACCATAGCCTTTCAATATTCTTTCCCAAAAGTCTTTCCATGCCACGTGACCTTTTTGGTGTGCACAATATAACACAGCAAAAGAGTGGCCCCACAACAGCGACCGAAGTGCCTTGTCATCAAGGACAACTAAAAGTCAACACATGCAACATTCATGAAGTAATTTTAGTTTACTCTATAGACATGGTGAGATAAAATATGCATGGAAAATCTTTGACACAATCCCTCCAAAAGATGTTATTGTATGCATTATAATGTTAGTTTCCTACACTTAAACCATATATATGCCACTCTTATGATAAGGTTGATTTATTGTGTTGATGAGACTCCAAGTAAGTGTGAGTGACATGGTAGATGATTTATGACAATAAAAAAATTTCAAAGATGTGAAGGATGTTTGACATACTCATTTGAAGTATGTATCCTTAAAGGAGAGTTGTTTGTAAATGACTTATTTTCTATGCCCGTGATCAACATGTCAAGGCACATACTAAATAAAAAGATGATTACAAGTTCAAATGAAGAAAATGAACATGGATAAAATATTGATAGGCTATCTCAACCAAAAGGAGGTTTGTTTATAAAACCAGTACGGAAACAGATATGTATTTGTTTGTGGATATTTATTATTACAATAAAAATAGGTTTTGAAGGGACCTAAAACCCTTTAGCAATTGGTCAAAACCAATATTAACAATGCATAATATAAACACAGATAAAAAAAGCTTCCCAAAATATAAACATTTAAACTGACAACCAAAAGATAGCAAAAATCTAAATAAAACCCAGCAAAAAACACAAATGACCACAAAGAGACTAAGCCAATTTCTTCAAGGTGTTTGCAACCTTCTTAATCTCTTGTAGGTATTGAGGAGGTATATCATTATTTGTCTTCAATCTTTCTCTCATTCTCTTGCTTGGCCCTAAAGACTCTTCTTTCCCTTTGTCTTTATCTGATTCCATCTCCACAACCTATTTTTCTTTATTCACATTCTCCAAACTAACCACCATGGTATTCATACTATCAACAGTGGCTTTAATAAATTTATGGCTAACATTAATGATACTCTAAAGGGAGCCCTTGATTCTATTTATTTATTTTTCCTCAAGACTAGCAACTTTCCCTTCATAATCCTTCTTCAATTTCTCAATAGCCTCAATGATTTTCTTTAGACAATCTGCCATCAATTTTTTCTCTTCTTCAATCTAGTGTTCCTTAATAGAAGATTCCTTCCTATTACCAACACCAACATCCTCCATCACCTCAAGTATCATTTTCATAGCCCTCTATTTTATCTTTAACTCTTTAACTTCATGGATAACCCATTTAAAAAGATGAAAGAAATCAATAGCACTATCTTAAGTCATACCCATAGCATTTGATAATTTTTCTTGGTCAAGATTCAAATGAAGGGACTCAAAATTCAACTCCAAATGGGATGGGGATCTTTCATGACCATAAGAGGTAGGGTGAGGAGAAAGAGAGCCTCTAGAACTAGAAGATAATTCAACATTGTTCTTCCCTGACCCATAGTGAGGGTTATCTGTCTCAACTGCTCTCTCATTACCCTTCCCAGAACTATCATTCCTCTTAATGGCCCTACTTCTATCATCCACTAGGGAAGGGGAAGATGAATTCCTTATACCCTTTAGTTTTCCCAAACCATTCATGGGGAAATAGATTAATTCCCTTTCCCCTTACCTTTACCCCTAAACTGAGATTTTTTGTTGGGTTTAGGAAACTTTTTAGTCTTTTTGGGTAGAAATTAATCTTCCTCCTCCATCTCAATTTCCCAATCATCCTCCTCAAACCCACTATAAATTATATCATCCTCCTCTACAATTGAGATGAAATTGGAAGGAGGCAAATATTTAATAGGATCATGTATTAAGAGAAGAAGATGTTCATGTAGAACCAGGTTTTTAACAGGATTCTTCCTATAGTCCTTAATACTAGAGCTAAGGGAAGATAAAAAATAAAATGGGAATGAAATCCTCAACTAATGCCTGAATTGATTGAGAAGCACAAAGTGGTGGCTAGAGGCTCTAGTAAAATGACCATCAAAAGTGATATATTCCATCAATATTTTCAAAAGCTCCCTCCAAACCAACTTAATCTGTGATGTGTCATAGCTTTCCTATGATGCTCTAACAAAATCTTTTCTTTCTTTCTTATTTTAGGGAATTTATTCATAGATGTGTCAATTTTTTTGTCTCAATAGAATTTTGTGTCCTCCATAGACATACACGTAACCTTTGAGATAATTTTCTCATCAATTACAACATTTCTACTAAAAAGGGAAACATTCCCACTCTTCCAACCCTTAGCAAAAAGCTCAGTGACATTAAGATCCCACTCATCGATCTTCTCAATGTATGGGATGAGCCCACCCCTCACCAACAAATGCCAAATGGTGAGGTTCTTCTTACTCAAGCCATCATAGTCGATTGGCTCCACACAATGCCTATGACCCCCATGACAATAGTTATAGTGCTAATTTGTAGAGAAATATTTTGAAGAATAGAAACCCAACCTTTTCACCAAAATACCTAGAAAGCATGTGGGTCATTAAGCCTTAATCCAAACAAAAATACACCCACATATGAACAAATTGGAAATAATGACATAATACATCAAGGTAATCATGACACAGTGCATAAGAGATGTCAATAAAATCATTGAAGAGGAGGGAAGTTAGTTCCCCTTCTATCAATTTCATCATACTTAAGTAAGGTTGTGACCTCATAATATAGCTTGTCATCCATGTTACACATCATCCTTTCTCTATCTATGACCCCTTTGTTTGCAAAGAATTCCACCACCATATTGGTTTCTTTGTAGGCATGAGAAACAATACAATTTAATAATGATTGTAATAAGGAGAATAAAGATGTAAATTTTGCTTCAAATTAGAATACACATGATACAAACAAGGGCAGGCTTGGTGTTATCAATCCTAAAAATGTCAACAACTTGGATAAAATACAAAAATTCAATTCCACTTCTACATTACCTTTTTCTCATGCTGGTGATTTTTGCTCGTCTCCTTGTGTTGTCCTTCATGCCCAAATACTAACTGGTCAGGCATACTCATATGTGGTTGGTTTTATTAGTTCAGTAGCATTTGCATTTGCTTAGTTTGATATTGGTACATACATATTAGTTTGATTAGTTCAATAGAATTTTCATTTGATCAATTTGATATTGGTACATACATCTCAATTTGATCATATCAGTGACATAAGAATCAGCTTTGCAGTATGACATTATTTCTATATGTGACAAGGCACTTAATAATTATTTTTGAAGCAATTGATAGATTCAGGAAGTTTGATTTATTTTGGTACATGAATGACATAGTTGGTATGTTGAGTTTTACAGTCAGATTATGTAATGCATAATGTATGCACAATGTACTCTTCAATTTCATTTCTATGCTCATAAAGTTGCACTCAGTCATTTTATATGCTCAAGTTGATTTGCAAGGTGAAATAAAAATATGTTTTGATTCTTTTGAATGACTTAAAATCATTAGAAAGGGAAATAAATTATATCTAAAGGTAATGGTTTAAGGGAAAGCCTTTGGGTCAGCCTTTCCTTAGTGATTATAAACTTTATTATTTTTAAGTGTCATATAAACAACACCTAGCACCATGTTGCTAAGGTTGTGTCATCGGTTTGAATTTCATGGGAGCATTAATGAAAGTGAAGGCATGAAATAACATGCCATTAGTATTGGTGTGTACTTCAAGCACTTTTTAATAGACATGTATATTGTAAATGCATTTTGTAATTATCACTTTGAAAAATAAAGCTCGAAGAGCTAGGGCTCTACCCATACTGTAAAAGTTGAAGAGAAGATAACAAAATGCGAAAACAAGAATAAACAGAGTACGCAAGATTTATCATGGTTCAAAAAATTTTCCTACATCCACACTAAACAGGAGAATATATTATTAAACATAGAAAAGTCACTTTACAAGTTACAGTAGAGATACAATAATAAAGAGCTCCAAGGAGACTCTTGAATAGCTCAAGAGGAAATCTAAAGAGACAAAGTCTCTTGGATGGAAAGTTGAGACGGTTGGGCTTCATACCCCCAACAATCTCCCACTTGAAGACCAACCACTACTGTAACAAGTTATTCCCCTAATCTAATCCTTTCTACCACATGCTAGAAATGTCAAGAGAATCTCAGCAAAACTTGAACTTCTCTCGTGTAACAACCTTTGTGAGAGAATCAGTTGGATTCACCTTTGTGTCGATATACACAACTTGAAGTTTTTCTTCTTCAACCATATGCTGAATGTAATGATAACACAAGCCAATGTGCTTAGAGTGTCCCTGAGATGTATGATGTTTTCTCATGAATATAGCACTACTGCTTTCACAAAAAAGATTAAAATCTGATTGTTTCAAGCCAAATTCCTTATAAAAAATCTACAACCATACCATCTCTTTTTCCCCCTCAGAGAGAGCCATGTATTCAACTTCAGCAAATGATTGTGCAACCAAATGTTGCAATCTAGAACCCCAACTGATTGCTGCCCCAGCAAATGTGAAGACATAACCTGAAGTGGACCACCGCTTGTGTAAATCTCCACCAAGATCTGAATCTACAAATCCTTGCAATGCTAGCTTATCTTTCCCAAAGCGTAAGGAAAGATCAAAAGTACCTTTAACATACTGAAGAATCCATTTAACTGCCTCCCAATGAGGCTTGTTGAGATTACTCATAACACAACTTGCTACTTTCACTGCATGAGCAATATCCAAGTGAGTAGAAATCATAGCATACATAATGCTTCCAACTGCTGAAGTATAAGGGACTCCCTTCATGAATTCTTTATCTTCTTGTGTTGTGGGACACATTTTAGCAATCAACTGGAAATGAGATGCTAAAGGAACACAAATTGGTTTGGCTTCCAACATGAAAAATCTATTCAAAACCTTGTCAACATATTTCTTTTCAGATAACCAAAGTTTCCTCTTGGATCTATCCTATGAGATGGTCATCCCAAGTATCCTCTTGGATGCACCCAGATCTTTCATCGCAAATTTGTTGGCCAAGTGCTTCTTTAATTATCAAACAATCTTCATGCTAGTCCCAACCACTAACATATCATCCACATAAAGTAAGAGAATTATAAATTCACCAGTAGGCAACCGTTTGTAATAAACACATGGATCGGCCTTTGAACATATGAATTTGTGCTCAATCATAAAATGATCAAATTTCTTGTACCATTTCCTTGGGGCTTGCTTAAGTCTATACAAACTTCTCTTCAATCTACAATAGAGGTACTCCTTCCCCTTTTTCACAAAACCTTCTGGCTACATCATATAAATTTCTTCATCTACATCACCATGTAGGAACGCAGTCTTGACATCCAACTGCTCAAGCTCAAGATCCCATGTAGTAACCAAGCCTAGAATGGCTCTAATAGTCATCATCTTGACTATTGGGGAAAAAATCTCATTGAAGTCTATACCCTGCTATTGTCCATACCCTTTGACCACTAATCTGGCCCAATAACGAACCTTGCCACCATCTTCTTCCTTAATTTTGTAAACCCATTTATCTTGAGAGCTTGTCTATTTGGTGGCAAGGCCACCAAATCCCAAGTTTGATTCATTGCCAATGAATTCATTTCTTCCCTCATGGCCTCTTTCCATTTCTGCGAGTCTAGAGCTCTACAAGAAGCCTTGTAATTTGTAGGCTCCACTTGATCAAACACTAGTAAAGACGGTTATGGCTCCTCTGAAACCAATAACTCATAATCAGAGAATTTTATTGGAATTTTTCTCTATCTAGAGGACCTTTAGAGTTCAGGATTCTATCTTGGTTCAATGCTCTATTCTGTTTCTGAAACAACAGTGTCTCTCTTATTTTTATCAGAGATGTGAGATTGTCTATGTTCTGCATTGTCCTTGTTTTATAGTTGAAATGACTCTGGAACATCCACCATAGGAGAAAAATTCATGAGACCAGTACATAAATATAGATGAGAAGATACCCCCAATTCTTTAGCTCTATTTTGTTGCTAAACCTCAGCATTATTGTTATTGTCAACTGCAGTCTCAACATTTTTAATTTGTTGGTTGTTCAAAACACACCCAACATTTTCCATAGTAGCATTTCATGGATGTTCAATGCAGCACCATGTGATGTGTTTTTACCTGTGGTGATACTATGTCCACTCACCAATGTGGGGTTGTCTTCCAACACAGTCTATGGGTTGTCTTACAATGTGGGTTGTGGGCTATCTTCCAATGTAGCATGATGTGGAAAGACTGAATTGTTTGTTCCCATCACATCAGAGATCTTCTCTACATTATGTGGTTTGATTCCCCATGAATGAAGACCCACATCCCTACTGTTCAATGCAGATATGGGTTGTAAAATCCCTTTGTCATTAATGATATCTATATCTTTCTTGACAAAAAAATCACTATCACTTGAATTAGATGTCACAGTGATTAGTGAATATAAATTTGCAATTGAAATGAACTGCTGACTACCACCATTTTGTGTCTTTGAGACATTGTTTTTAAAAACAATTATGGGCACATATTCTTCCTCTAATATTAATTATGGTTGTTGACCTGGAAATGTCTGCTCATGGAAGACAACATCTCTGCTTTGAATAATTTTCTTCTCCTCTAGATCCCAAATACAAAACCCATACTATTCTTCACCATAGCCCACGAAGATAGCCCTCTATGATTTAAAATCTAACTTGGTTCTCTTTTCTTTCGTCACATGAACAAAAACTTCACACCCAAACACCTAGATGTGAGAATATGAAATTCTCTTTCCTGACCACTCCTCCTTCGCAATGCCAAAGTCCAATTGTGATGAAGGACTCCAATTAATGAGATACATTGTTGTGTTACATGCCTCAGCCCAAAATTCCTTACTCAAGCCGGCATTAGAGAGCATACACCGAGCTCTCTCAAGAATTATTCTATTCAACCTTTCTGCAACTCCATTTTCTTGTGGAGTAAATAGAACAACCTTGATTCTACGGACACCATTATCCATACAAAAAGAATCAAATTCCAAGGAGAAAACTCTCCTCCATTATCACTTTTTACACACTTAATCTTGTGTCCACTTTGATTTTCAACAAGGGCTTTAAAAATTTTTAATTTAGAGAAAACTTCTGATTTCCTAGAGACTAGAGAGTATATAAATCCAAATTTTTCTTGTACAATCATCTAGAAAAGTAATGAAATAATTATCCCCGCCAAAGGAGGTTACCTCAGTGGGTCCAAAAACATCTGTGTGAACAAGCTCCAAGGGTGTGCCCTTCTTCTCACTATCGGTCTTCAAGAAGCTGACCCACCTTTGTTTTCCATAGAGACAATGTTCGCAAAATTCTATATCAATGGATTTCAGCCCTGGCAGTTGATCTCTTTTTAGCATTACATCGAGTCCTTTCTGACTCATGTTCCCAAGCCTTTTATGCCAAAGCTCCAAGTTGTTGTCCACCATTGTCATAGCAGCTCCCACTTCATCGATACTTTCTAGGATATATAAAATCCCAAATTTATCTCCTTTTGCAACTATCAAAGATCCCTTTTTTATCTTCCATGTATTGGGATTGAAGAATGTATGGCAGCCTTGAGTATGAAGTTGAGAAACATAAATCAGATTTCTCTTCAATTTTGGAACATGTCAAACATCCTTTAATAGCCATTGTCCTCCTCCATGTAATGGAAATAAAATATCACCCTTTCCAATAATGTCACAAGCATTATTGTCACCCAAGAAAACTCTCTTGAATTTATCTTCGTGGTAATTTGTGAACTTCATGTGTGAGGAAGCATGAAAGGATGCCCCAGAATCAAGTACCCATGATTCTAAAATAGTATCACTTGTAGAAAGAATTAAAATCCTGGGTTCATCCTTCTCATAAGTGGTATTAGCTTGACTGTCCCGCACCTTATCTTGTGCCCTTTTGTAAGCACAACAATTTTTCTTTGAGTGGCCTGGTTTGCCACAAAACCAACAATCACCTTTTCTCTCTTTAGAATCTGATCTTTTGGTAGACTTAGATCACCCTCTATTGTTGGAGTTTCTACCTCTTTGATAGCTTCTTCCTCTATAGTTGGTGTTCACCACCATTAAGGATTTAGCACATGAAGGAAGATCATTCTTTCTTCTCATGTCTTCACTGAGAAGAGTAGCTGCAACTTCATCAAAAACTAAATTTTTTCTTGCTGGGAAGTGATGTGCTTATGGCTGTTACAACTCCATCCCAGCTGGCTGGAAGAGAACATAACAATAAGACAACTTTGTTTTCATCACTTGGTGGCATGCCTACCAAATTATCTTGACTAAGTAGAGTATTAAACTTGTTGACATGATTTTCCATATTGCCACCATCCTTCATTTTGAGACTATAGAGTTTATTCATGAGGAAAACCTTGTTTGCAGTAGACACCATTACATAAGTAGTTTTCAGCTTGTCCCAAACTACCTTTGTTGATGTTTCTATTGCAACATTAAATAACACATTTTCGGATAGCAAAAGAATAATTGTCGCTCTTGCTTTCTTGTCTATCATTTCCCAATCCTCATCAGACATTGTGTTTGATTGCTTCCATTTCCCCTCTAAAGAAAGCACTAGATCTTGCTTAATTAATAGCGACTCCATTTGCACCTTCCATAGGATGACTTTTTTGCCTGTAAATTTTTGCACTTTGAGCTCCTCCATGATCCGTAAATTTTACCCCTAAATTCTGAATAGCAATACCTTGCTCTGATACCAATTGTAAAATTTGAAGAGTAGATAACAAAATGTCAAAAAAAAGAATAAACAAAGTACACAAGATTTATCATGGTTCGGAAAATTTTCCTATGTCCACACTGAGCAAGAGAATATTTTATTAAACACAGAAACACCACTTTACAAGTTACAACAGAGATACAATAATAAAGAGCTCCAAGGAGACTCTTGAATATCCTGAGAGGAAATCTAAAGATACAAAGTCTCTTGGATGGAAAGCTAAGACGGTTGGGCTTCATACCCCCAACACATACTAGGGCATAGGTTTGAATCATCACCATGACAGTTATGAATGAGGTTTTGAAGGCGACATAAATATGAGACTTTGATAATTAGTTGGAGGTTAAGAAAAGAACTATGAAACAATGTGAAGGAGATCTTTGAGCAAAGTATGTATAGGATTTTGAAGGAAGTTACAATTTGATTTTCCAGTTGGTTTCTTTCCATAGTTTCTCTGTTAGTCAATCATTTTTTTTCAAGAGCTTTATTTTTTGTTTGTTCAATTACCCCTCTCTATTAATGATCTCTTTTGTTAAAAGAAAATGGTTTAGTTATGATTTAAATAAAATCCTTTCAAACTATTCTTAATGTGACCATATGATGTAAAACTTGTAGTATATTGTTCTTTGGTATAAATTGTATAATCGTAGTATGTCAAAGAGATTTGGGGTGGTTTAGTTTTCTTCTCAAACCCTAGTCTACATGTTTCTTGTCTTTGAATGGTTCATTTTTAAACTATAGTTGGAATGTATTATTTTCCATGGTGCTCAAATTCTTTGTTTACTCAATGATTAGGAGTTTTTGGTCTAGCCATACTCTAATTGCTTATTCAACACATTGCTTATACTTTGTTCATTGTGAAGGAGTAATATCAAGGTTGTTGTTTTAGGGGTTTCTTGTTAATGTTGATACATGTTGTTGATGTTGTATTAATCTTTGTGTCAAGATCATGAAATTAGTAAAACCTTTTGTGTATTATCATTTTATTTAAGTTTGTTAAAATGTTTCATTATCGATCCCTATCATTTGAGATTAACAACATACCTTTTTTTTACATTTGTGTAAAAACTTGTGTTAGGTTCATTAAACTAGAGGTCATCCTTTAGCTTAACATGTTGTTGAACTCTACAACTTCCTGCTATACAACTTCCTGCTCAAGCTTGAATTTCAAACTGTAGGCTCCCATACCTACCTCCCCAAGGGGAGATGTTGCCCCCCTGGCTGACCCACCTACAGGCCCTAATGGACCCCAGACCATCCCCATGATTTCCTCTATCACGGTCCAAGTAATTGAGTCAACAAGGGAATCTCAAAAAGCATCCTCTTCTACCGATACCCCATTTTCCCCCCCAAAACCCATCTGGAAAGGGGCCCTTGTTGGAGAAGCTCACCAATCTTTGGAGGCTCTACTAGTGGATTTTGTTCAGACTAAGGAAGATGTTGAACTGTTGCTCCTGGACTCAGTGGTGAATAGAATGATGTCAGACTTTCAGCTAGCCTTGGTTGGTTGATTCTTCAACTTTTTACCTACCATCGAAATGGTTAGAAAATGGGTGTCTAACTAGTGGAAGATCAAGGGTTTTGTCCTAGTTTCTGCTATGCTGGGAGGACATTTTATGTTTAAGTTTACCACTCTTGAGGACCTGTCCTATGTGCTGGCAGGTTCATGGGTTTATGGAAAGCACTTTCTAGCCCTTGCGAAATAGAAACCCAGATTCAATCTAGTGACGGATCTAACAAGAATGGCCCTAGTTTGGGTTCGCCTCCTTGGCCTCCCACTTATTGGGATGAACAAGTCTTCAGATGGATAGGTAACTCCTTTGGCTCATTCATCACAGTAGACCAAGTGACCCATTCTAAATCTAGGCTGGTGTTTGCTAGATTCTGTATGAATGTCACTCTGAATAAAACCCTACCCAACTTTGTCATTTTGAAATCTAAACTAGGTAGATGGACCCAAGTGTTGGTGTATGAGAATGCTACCCTATTCTACCAGAACTATGATAATAGAGGCCACTCTAGTGACACTTGCAAGTCCTCCAAGTCAGGATCAAAAAAAGGGATCAAGGACAAAGGAATGGCTGAGGTTCCTCCCTCCATAGGTGAATAGGAAAAGGTGGAGACTAGGCCACCCTTGATGGCTAACAAAATGAAAACCCTAGCTATTGAAGATCTGGCCCTGGAGAGAAGGTGAGATCATCCCCCCTTGGGAGATGGATGTTGGGTGCCTTGATCTAGGTTCTCCTAAGTCTACAAAGGAACCAGTTCTCTAGCCAATGGCAGAGCAACTAAAGACCCCCCCCCCGACACCCCCTAGAAGGCAGGATGACCAACCCTACTAAGGTAGAATAGCCTACCATTGTGGTTGGTCTAGAGTTACAATCCCCAAAGCTAGATGCTAAACCCCCCCCAAAGCTGTGAAGAAGAGCTCCTCTAGCTCCCTTAATGGTTTGGAGGATGATGATGGGGGAATGGAAAATGTAGAGAAAGAAAACCAAGCCTAAAAAGGCTGATGTGGGAATGGAAACACCTAGGGAAAGGCCTTCAGACTGGGCAAGGAGATCGAGAGGGACCACAAGGGATGTTGCAGTAGGTAAGCAACAAACCCTAGAATCTAGTTTTCAAAAGTAAGAAATGAATTGCCTTTCTTGGAATGTGAGGGGCTTGAACAGCTCCCTTAAACAAAATGTTGTCAAACACTACATTTTTTATCTCAAGCTAGATTTTCTACTCCTACAAGAGGTTAAGATGTCACTAGTAATTTCACTACCCTAGCACCCAATCTTTGGCTAGGTGCTACTTTCCTTTACTCTAAAGCTATGGGTGCATCCAGTGGTATTGCTATGCTCTAGAACCCCAATAAGATAACTAGTCAGCTAGATACTTCTTCTCCTAACTTCCTTGTTGTCACCCTTCAAGAAGAATGGAACTGAATGGATCAATTTTAATATTTATGCTCCAAATACTTAGTTTGGTAGAGCTTCCTTGTGGGTTGATCTTGGCCATTAGCTAGATCAGGACTTTTCTACAAATTTTCAACTGGTAGGTGACTTTAATACCCCCCTTTATCCCTTAGAAAAGTGTGGTGGTCTAATGGATTACTCGAATAGCATGGGGAGCTAGCTGATTTTATCTCTTCCATAGGTCTTCTTGACATCACTCTGAAGGGGAACCCCTTCACTTGGTCCAACAATAGGAAGGTTTCCCACATCATCCAAGTGAGGCTAGATCAGGTCCTGGCCACCTCTTCATGGAACCTTTGCTTGAACTCTTCCTTTTCTTCCCTCCCTAAAACAATGTCAAATCATAAACCCCTCCTTCTCTACTACCATGATGCCCCTAAAGTTATCTCGATGCCCTTTAGATTTGAAATTATGTGGTGTTCTCACCCATCCTTTAGAGATCAAGTGAAATTTTGGTGGAAGACTAATATCAGGGGTACTGCCATGTTCAAAATAGCCCAAAAGCTTGAAATTATTAGAAGGGAGGTTAAAGGTTGGAGAAAACATAATTTCAAAGACTTTCACAAAGAGAAAATGGAATTGTTTGGAGTCTTAGATTACCTCCAGGCCCAGTTGGCTTCTGGAAGCTAGCTACCCTAGATTTAGGTGGAGGAGTTGACTAGACACAAGTGGAAGGAAACCCTGAAAAAAGAAGAAATCTAATGGAAGTAGAGATCCAGAATCTAGTGGCTTGCTGAAGGGGATAGGAACATGACCTTATTTTCTATGGGATCTTACAAAGCCCTTAGGCTAGATGGATTTCCTCCACCATTCTTTCAGGAGTATTGGGACATTGTGGGGACTAATGTTACCTATGCTTCTAGAGACTTCTTTAGGATGGGTGCCTTCTCAGACAACATAATCAAACCTACATTTTGCTTCTCCCAAAGCATGATAATCCTACCACTATGATGGATTTCAAGCCCATCAGCCTCTGCAATAGCTTCTAGAAGATCCTTACCAAGATCCTAGTTGGTAGAATCAAGCCTCTTCTAGACAAGATTATCTGGACTACTCAGAAAGGTTTTGTGCTGGGTAGATAGATTTTGAATGTGGCCATTACCACCCATGAAATCATCCATTCTATGGATAGAAGAAAGGTACTAGGTATGGCCTTTAAACTGGATATCTCTAAAGCTTATGAAAAAGTTAACTGGTCATTTTTGCTTAAAATTCTTTCTAAAATGGGCATTAATGAGAAGGTTATCCAAATTATATAGGAATGTACTCAAACTGTTAGCTTCTCTATTCTAGTCAATGGCACTTCTGGTGGCTTTTTTAAACCTAAGAAGGGTCTTAGATAGGGAGACCCTCTCTCCCCCTACCTCTTTATTATGGTGGATGATGTGCTTAGCAGGAATCTATGTATGATGTCCTCTATAAGAAGAATAAAAGGCATCAAACATACTTCTACCCTTCCTCAGGTGGTGTTAGAATAGTTTTTGGATGACACCTTCCTCTTTGAATATACTTCAATGATTGAGGCCAGACAGTGGAAACAAATCCTTGAAAGTTATGCATGGGCTTCTGGACAGTGTATTAACTATCAAAAGAGCCAGTTGTTCTTCTTCAATACCCCCATGTAGTTACAAAATAAGATTCTTCAAATCTTGGGTTGTTTGGCGGCTTCACTCCCTTCTACCTACCTTGGCCTCCCCCTTATGGTTAAAGAGGTGTCCCAAGATTTCTGGAATTCCATCCTTGAAAGAACCCAGAGGAAACTTGTTGGTTGGAAGGGGAAGATTCTAAGCAATGCTGGCAAACTTCAGCTCATGGCCTCCACTCTCCAAGGGATCCCTGTTTACTTTCTACCCCTCTTTAAAATTAGAAGCAACATGGTAGACAAACTTGAAAGGATTTAGAGAACCTTTCTGTGGGTGGGGTTTGAAGAAAAGAAGAGGATGTCTCTTGTCAATTGGGACACTATCTACCTCTTGAAAAGAATGGGTGGCCTGGGACTAAGAAGAATTGGTCTGATGAATAAAGCCCTTACCATGAAAGTGGCTTGGAAGCTCATAGAAGGAAAGGTAGACTGGTGTAGATTAATGGAACCCAAGTACCTCCAAGGACATCACTATAGGAAGATGTTCCACAATAGCAACCTCCCAAGTGGATCCAAACTTTGGATGAACATATGTAAATGTAAGACCCTTCTATCTAAAGGATCTTTTTGGCAAATAAAAAATGGGAGATCCATCAAATTTTGGAATGACCATTGGATCATGAACCAACCTAACCTAGGATATAGATTCAAACCTCCTATGGACTATATTAGACCCATCCTAGGTAATAGAGTCTCCAGCTACATCACTGTTAGGGACTGGAAGGATATTCCTAATCAGTTAAGGGACAGACCGAACCTGCAACACTTGGCCAAGGATTTCATGGAAAACCTGACTAATATCAAAATATCAAAGCTTGATGACTCTATTATCTGGGCCCCCACCTAGGCTAGTACTTTCTTTGTTAAATCTACTTACAATCTACTTCTGAAGGAGGAGAGTAACCTAGGGGAATGGAAGAAGGTGTGGATCCCTTAGCTCATGTCGAAAAATAATTTTTTTTCTAGTGGACTCTAATGCATGGTAAGGTCCTAACCTAGGATAATCTTATAAAGAGGGGCTTCTCCATGGTGAATAGATGTGTCCTATGTAAGGAGGGAACGATGAACCACCTTTTCATCCACTATGATTATGCCACTAGCATTTGGCAAGAGGTTATCGGTATATTGGGTATCTTGTGGGCCCTAGGTAGAGAAGTCCATCAATTTAATAACTACAGATCTCCCTCCAATCACCCCCTACTCCAACTCCTCTGGCATATGCTACCCCCCTCACATTTGCTAGGCCATTTGGAAGGAAAGGAACAACAAGATTTTTAGAGAGTATAGTAACTAGTCTGAGACCTATCTCCATATTGGAACTAAGCTCTTGGGTGAGAATGCTAGGATGGCTAAATGGAAGCTTCCCCCTATCCTCCTACTACCTGGGAGGTGAGAATTGCTGACAACTAGAATCTCCTAGATGGTTTCTCCAGGTTTGACGATGCTAAAAGGATAGCTAGAAAAGCTACCAGATGGGTCACCTCTCCCAAAGGATGGACCAAATTAAACTTTGATGGGGTGGAAAATAATATTGGCCAAGGAGGGGGTGGTGTTTTGAGAGATCACAAAGGCACTTGCTTACTAGCTTATGCTGGGCCGATCAATAACTACACTATCACCTAGGTAGAAGGAATGACCCTTCTCTAGGGGATTAAACTCACAAAACAAATGAACATCAGGAAGTTGGAAATTGAGGGGGTTTCCAAAGTGGTTGTTGAGGCTATCAAAAGTGGTGCTAGTGCAGGATGGTGGGCTAGACCTATTTTTATGGAGATCAGTGAACTACTCAATAACTTCTAGTGCATGACTATGGGTCACACGTACAGAGAGGGGAATTCAATTGCTAACTCAATGGTAGTAATAGGCCTAAAAAAAATCAAACTCAATAGTTGGAGGGTGGTTAGTGATTTACTTCCGGTGACTCAACAACTCATTGGGGGAGAAATGAATATTATTGTTTAAATGTGCTAAGTTGTCATATTCATTATGAATCCTTACTAGATCACGTGCTAGCATCCTTGGGTGATTTTTTCAATTATGGAAAGGAGAACCCAAATTCCCATAAAGAATCATCATTACCTTTTAAATGTGTGGAGTAAGAGTTGTCTGAATTAGAGGGCTTACTTGGCTAATAAGGACAACAAGTGTGTCCCTGGTATTATTGCTATTAATGGCACCTAGAGATCCATTAGATCTGGTTGTATGGAGCCTATTTTCCAAAAAAATTCTCAAAGCTAGCATTTTAAGTATAATCTTTCATTGGAAATGCTTTGCAAAAATAAGGGGTGTTTTAAGGTCTAGAAAAACATTCGGCTCTTAGATTTCTAGGATATTCTGGCGCAAGAGGGGTAGAGCTTTGAAATGGGAGGCAACACTCTCTGCATTGATCCTGATAAAATTGATGAGGCTTTCACCTCTAATGCATTAGTGACTCATTACTACAAAGAAAGTGGCATATGGGGTTTTATGGAGAGAATGAAAGGTGGACATGACGAACAAATCTCCAAACAATTCATCTCATCCTCGAACAATAGGAGTGCTTCGGTTGGGGGCATCCACTTCCAGTTGAATGAAGAGGTCATAGCAAAGGAAATTGGGCTATCTATGGTGGGGAGGAAATACAAAAAGACCAGTTAGACTCCCGACCCTACCAGCCTCAACCAGTTTTTCAAGGATAGTGAGCAGCTAGTGAAAAAAAAGGGGGCTTCAATAGGGAGGTGCTGTCGGACTTCTGGTCAAAAATTTGCCTCATTGTGATGAAATATTTCACATTGGAAGGTAAGTTCACTTTGTTTTACTACTACCACTTACTATTCTTGAATCATATTAGAAACAAGGATTTAATTTCCATACCTTTCTATCTTTTGCACTCCATAGAGAGTAATATCCTTGATATTAAGGACAACCCTGATAAGTCAATACCTATCCTCCATCAGGGCCTCCTTCTCTACATTTACCATTTTCACAAAGCTATCTGCCTAGTGCCCCAACCCCCCCCCCCCAATTATCCAAGAGATGACTTAGGAGGAATCCCTGGCCAAAACTAAAAATCCCACCCATTCCTCCTCCCAGTCCATTCGTGTCATCCAGGAGCCTGAGCTAGGTGCTAAAGAGGGTAGAAACCACAAAAAATGTGTTAAAAACCCTTTCAATTGGAAGAAGGGTCAGGAGGAGTCTTATGTCTCTAAGTTTGTGGAGAACAAAGATAGGAAGGAGGCTGATAGTACTCCTAAGACTGAATGTAGGCCCAAAAAATGGAGAATGATGGAGAGCCAGGTTAATCTACAGGTGGACTTAAGTGGCTCAAGTCACCAAAGGTCAAACAAAATTTCCAAGGAGTACTGTAAAACTAGGTTGTTGCAAATGGCCTCTAGAGAGCATTCCCTATCTGAAAAAGACTCCCACAACACTGAGTCCATGAAAGGTTCCTTAGATGATCATATGAGTCCCCCTAGGACTAGTAACACTCCTCTTCCCAACCTTCAACAAACCATGGAAATTCCCAATAACCCTACCTTGCCCCTGAGTCCTTCTCATGATCCCTAGGATAAGCCCCCCACCTCTGATTACAATACTGAGGCCCTAGAGGAAAAAAGAAAATTTAAAGGCACCCTCAAAAGGAGGTTCTCAAATTTGGACAAAGATATTGCGGAGATCAAGAAGAATATGTAGCATCTGATGAACCAATGCATGATGACCAAAAAATTTGCCTTGAAGGTCATGCATGCTTCGGCTACAACCCTTTATCATGTGTAGGAAAAGCTGGCGGGCGACAGACTGGAAGCGGAGGAGGACAACAAGGATCTTTTCCTATTTCTGTAGGAAGAGTGGGCTAGGACCCTATTGTCTAAGCAGTTGGGTAGGAAGAACTAATTTCTGGTGTCCATGTGTTGGTTAATTTTGATTGGGCTTGGCCCTAGGATCCCCTATTTTTTGGTTGGGGTTAATGTTAGTTTTTATATCTTTTTGTTTAGCTCTGTGTGGCTTATGACTAATACTTTACATGCTACTATTAATTTTAAGTACTCTGGTTTAATCCTTTTGATCAATACTATGGTTTATGTTTTTTATAGGGGTAGAGTTAGACTTGGTGATTATGTTGTTAAACTATCTATCTGCTTTGACTAGTTCCATTAATGTGCTATTAATGTGCTACTAGTCCTTTGTTCCTCAGGCCAGCACCCTCTTGTTGCTTTATCTATCAAAAACATTTTGTTGAACAAATGTTATATCAAGATCACAATTATAATTTGATGTAAGTTTGAAACAACCATTCACATTCAAGACAAATTGATCTATTTCAGTTTGTTATGACAATCACTTTTTGAGAATGTACTTGATCAATTTTTTATAGTTGTAAAATCAATTTTTAAATGGAAGACTTGATTCAATTTATCTAAAAAATATATTATATAAGCATCACATTGGGGAAATTATCAATTGTACAGAGAAAGAGATTAGGTTTTCATGAAATATTCATTATTCATTGTACACGTTAGTTTCAAAATAAGAAATATATGGTTGACAATGTAGTTGTCTTGATTTAATATGATGCATTTCTTGGTAAAAAGTGTCACTTGTATCTAATAATGTGTTGTATTGGATTTTGATTACCATTCTTGTTTAGATATCCTAACTCTATATAAAAATTAGATATTGTAAAAGTGAGGCATCATAAGTCCAGTGAGGCATTGTAAGTCTAGAAAGACTTTGATAAGGCTAGTGAGGCATTTTTTCAATGAGACATATATAATAGCATGTGAGACATTTTTGTCAGTGGAAAAACATAGCTAATGAGGGATTTATAAAAAGTAATTTCAGATAAGCTAGTGAGATTATGCCAAGTGGTTTTATTCCCCAAGAGGGTTTCCACTTAGGATATATTATGTCATGAATTTATGTATTATTTTGTCTTTATGCTTCATTTATCTATATTATACAATCTTCTTTATTATGATCAATACTTCCATACAATTCTTGAATACCTCAGGTGCATGAAAAAATGTATTCATTATGTTCCTAGTTGTTTATTTGATCTTTCTACATAACATGTTAGTGTTTTTGAAATGATATTTCTATTAACATTTATTATGGTTGATAATGCTCAAAGGTCTTGCAATCTTCATAATTATTTTAAGTTTCTCCAAATTCTATTTAAGCTCAATTGAAATTATTATACCATTGATTCACCACCCCCCTGACCCGCCCCTCTGTGAGGTATCGTGCTCCAAAAATTGGTATCAAATCCATACCCTTGAACACAAGTCTAGGGATTACCTAGTATTAGAGTACTTGTCATGGATAAATGCAATAGAGTCAGAGGTTAGAAGAATAACAATAGATCCAAGTCTATTGAATCCTTGTATCAAGAAAATTTCTTGTCATTTGATCCTAAAAGGTATACTAATGAAAAATCTATAGAAAAATAGTTGTCAAAGATTGATTTTGATGAGTTCCTAGACAAATCAGATATGGAAGAAAGTGTTAATGACCCTAAAGGAATGGTTGATTTTGAAGGAGATCTTGTTGCTGCTTTAGATATGACTAGGAATCTTGAAAGAGAAAACAAGAAACTTAAAGAAGTATGTATAAGGTATAAGGATGTACTTGAGTCTTTAAGAATGAAGGTTAAAGATAATATTTAGTTAAAAGTCAGTTCAAATAGCTTAATCTCAAATCTGACAGCAGATATGGAAGAAAACAAAAGGTAGTAGAAGTTACAAAATCTACCCTACATGAAAAAACTTTTGTGTTAAACATTGAAAGAAGTTGTTGCTTTAAGGAAAGATCTTGACAATGTTAGGAAACAATTAGAAAATAACCAAAATTTTTATGAAAGCACAAACAAGCTAAATGAGATGCTAAGAAAATAAAGACAACATAAGGATCCTACTGGAATAGGATATGAGTGAGGAAAAACTTGTTTAGATAGAAAGGAGGCAAAAAATGAAATAATCTTTGTATCTATAGATGGGAAAAGACAATGCTAAAAGATTAGAGAAATCCCAAGAAAGAGGATAGATTTGAATAAGTCTAATGTTATTTCTAAGACTAAAGACATCCACAAAAGCATAAGAAGAAATGGCAGGTTTGCAAAGTATTATTATTCTAAATTTCATGACAATTATTGTGTATGAAATATACCTTCATAGGATTAGTTCATCAAAATATCAATTCAAATGCAAGGAATACAACTATTTAACCAAATTGAATTGAAATTAAGACAATACGAATCCTATGGATCTCAACTAGAAAGCTAAAGTAATGCTCTCAAATGAAATCATTCATTAGTGACAATTCTAGAATGAGAATTCATTAATGATGCAATTATCCCTAATCTAACTCAATTATGCAAGAAATCAATCCTACATGCTCCATTATTATCAAATTACACAAATGACAAATTTCTATGAAAACCTAGACCAAATTCACTAGACTAATGATGCACCAAGATAATGGACATGATTGGCTCTTAGAATCCTTACTATTTATAGTAATTTCCAAGGGTAGGGGTTAGAGTGAGAATTGACCATGGTTGGATGAGAGTTGAGTTAGTGGTTTCAAATGTTGGGACAAATAGACAAATCGAATGGCCAAGATTGCAAAGCCAAATAGGATGGTGGAGATAGAAAAATTTATTTGTGATCCATGTGCTCCAAATACTCTCACCTCATTGGTTGATTGAGTTTTTGTCCTCATGTGGTAGGTGAGAGTAAAACTATTTATTAATTAATTCATCTCCCATTTGAATGGGTTGGATTTATTTTATATTAACTATACAATTAATTAATTATAATCAATTGTACAATTATTTGATCTTTTGATTTAATTAATCCACTTTGGCTTGATTTTCAATTAATTTAGGCTTTGATCACTAATTTCTTGATTTGACATAGTTTGACTTTGGTTGAATTTTCTTGACCACTTTTGGGTGTATACAAATGCCCCTCTTTGACCTAATGTGTGAAGTGCATTGGTTCAAAGAATGTCTGAATGCTTTGATTACCTAATGCCTGATCCAAACTTGATGACTGATTCACTAATTTACAATTGGTTTTAATGATGAAACCCTGATACAATGCTATAATTGAAAGATTTCGTCAGTTAAGATGCCTCGCTGATGATTTTAAAAATTTCCTGTCCAATGCCCCTATTTTGAAAAATTTCTTTGATTCATCTGATTTCGTGTTCTAATGATATCTTGGCCCCTTAGAAACTAAAGTAGAATTGATATGGATAAGTTTGATCAATTTCATATTTTCTCAATTTTTCAAAAAAATTGGAAAAAAATTTCAATTTCAATTTAATTTTCGATAGATTGATGTGAAAAATATTTGAATAATAATGCCCTAGTTTTAAAAATTTGCAATTAATAATAACCATGGGTAGAAAAATGTGATAAAAATACCCCACTTGTGGTCACTTAAGGTATAAAAGGAGGTTACAACCCTTTTTTTACTATTCATTCCTCACTTTCACTTTTCACTTATATGTGGTCAGTTAAGGTATAAAAGAATATATTAATATATTTATAAATATAATAATAATATACTTAATATAAATAGATATAATCTAAATAGAAATGTCAAATTATTATTTGATAATACTTATATATTATTATTTATCGATATTACGATGAATATTGATTAAATTTGACTAAATGAGAGAGAGAGAGAGAGAGGAGAGAGAGAGAGAGAGAGAGAGAGAGAGAGAGAGAGAGAGAGAGAGAGAGAGAGAGAGAGAGAGAGAGAGAGAGAGAGAGAGAGAGAGAGAGAGAACCTTTCGAGTTCTAACTCCTGGAACCCAATTTTAGTTGTTCGATAATTCAACAAACAATTGGCATGTAATGTTCAAATTATGACTTTAGATGAATGTATTTCTTTTTAAATTTCTAATTTTTTTTCTTTTTGATAATATTTGAGATTGATGAAATTAACTATAAATCCTAAATCTAAAATGCACATTATTGTAACTAAATTCTATTTTTAACTTTATTAAACCCTTGGAAACATATACAATGTTGAAAATGAATCCTGTTACAATTAACAAATGAGCACCTTATTATATACAAAAAAAATCCACCTTAGATGAAGCATAAGTTTACTAGGTGTATAGAGGAAAAATGGATCCACACTCTATACAAAGGAGAGGAGGAATACCAAGATTTATCCTCCAATGAGACTCGATTAACACAAAGGTAAGTGTCAATTCATCATGATCTATACAAAGGAGATAAATGGCTTGGGTTAAATTCTCCCTCACCTCTAGAAAGATAGGTTTTAGGAAAGAGCGATTGAGAATATTTGAAAAGTAAATCTAGAAGACTAATATTGAAATGAAGAAATAAAAAGTACTTACCTCTGAAAAAGAATCTGCTGAAAACCTTGTCAAATGGTCTCAGAAACTACTGATCTTCTCAATTCCTAAACCGAAGCTATGAGATCTAGAAAACCCAGAAATATTTTTTTTTCGCGTCTAGGTTGACCTTGACCCCTTTATGTCGACCTTGACCTTTGCTGCTCTGATGGAAATTTTATTTGCGAATCCTAAAAGTTTGTCGGAAAGGGTATCCCAATCTGCTCTTTAATTTGTTGTTCCACACCTATTTCTACAAGAAAAATACTTTTTTTATTTGGATGAGGGGTTTACCTTGGTCAAACCTCACTTTTGGAATTAACATTGAAATAGCATTGAAATGGAGAATGCTAGCAACTAGTAGAAGAATATCTAACAATGAAGCTATGATATTCAATAAACATGCAATTGTATTTGAAATATAAACAAGTATGTTAATATGAAATATTGGACTCAACATCAAAAACCATAAATGTAAATCAAAACCTCCATGATTGTATGCTTGTAATCCACCTTGAAGGAAGAATGAATGGATCTTGAAGATGCACAAAGGACCTTGAAGGAAGGTCACACCACCATGATGGATAGATATAGGGCTTGAATGATGAATCTTGAATGCTTGAACCAAATCCCTTCAAAGACTTGAATTCTTGAATCCTTGATCTTCAATGGAGAACTTGAATTCTTGAGAAGAAGACTTGAAAACCTTGATTGAATGCTTGAAAGCTTGAAAGCATTAAGAATAATGGATCTTGAGCTTGCTTGTTCACTTGATTTTCTTGATTATGTTTTTCCATAGATAGATGATGAGAGGAGAAGGATTCCTTATATACTAGTCTAGGGCACAAACTTCCAGAGAGGTCGACATAGGAGAAATAAATTCTCATTAAGCCTATACCCTTAGAAGTGGACCTAAATTAAGTATCTTTTAAGAGTTTACCATTTCGAAGCCTGAAACGACTGACTCAGAAGTGGGAAATAATTATTTCTAAACCTGACATCTGGAAACCTTCTCAACTCCATTCCAATGAACTATAACACCAAGGTGCCCAATAGCCAATCCCACCAAAAATAGATATCTTAGCCAATTTAATTAAATAATAATCACAATTCACTCATCTTGTTAAAATGACTAAAGAAGCATCAAAATCAAAATTTGATAGCACATTCTTGATCCTGATGATGGAATATGATGAATGAACCTAATGGGGTGACTTACTAAAAATAGACGCTCCCTCCAAGAATCTTGGAACCCAAACCAAAAGTCAAGAACAAAAATGGAGAAGATCATTTAATTCCTCTAATTCATCTGAGCTCATCAAAACCAATTGTTGACTTACTATAAATCTTAAGTCCCTCAAAGCGGGGCCAAAACCCACAACATTGCTCTCTAATCACTAGTATTAGCCTACAAGGACCCAATGATAGGCTAAATCAATTAACTCTGATACAACACAAAAATAGAAACATTACACACACACACACACAAAGAGAGAGAGAGAGAGAGTTCTAAAATGTTAACCATAATTCTAACCATAACTTTAAAACCCAACCCTAAAATTAACCATAACAAAAAATCTAACCCTGGCCATAACCTAAACCTTAACACTAAAAATAACCCTATACTCAACCTTAATCTCTAATTATAAAGTTTGTCCTAATCCTCATTCTAATCTTAACCCTAGTCATATTGTAATATGAACCCCCAAAAAATTGTAATCTAAACACTAACCCTAACCCTAACCATAATTCTAATCCTAACCCTAATCATAATTCCAATACTTAGCCTATTTATAATTTTATAACCCTCACACTAAGAATACCGTAAAAAGTAATATTAACCATAACCATATCTAAGAGCTATACCTTAATTCTAACAATAATCTTTAAAAATGAACCTTAAACCATAAATGTAAGCATAATTATAGTCCTCATGATAATTATTTTGAAATCTTAACCTAAATCCAACCTTAACCATGATGTAAACCCTAATGCTAACCATAATCACTAACCTAACCCTAACCCAAAGCCTAACTCTAGACCTAACTATGATGAAAATCCTAATGGTAACCATCATCCAAACCCTCATCATAATCCTTATTTTAACTCTATCAATAGCTAAAATCCTAACCCTAGCCATGATGTAAACTATAATCCTAACCATAACCAGACCCTAACCCTAACCATAATCCTAACCCTAAACCAATCCTAAGGGTAAACATGATGTAAACCCTAACCCCAATCAAAATCTAAACCACAATAATTAACCTTGACACTAACCTTAATCAAAATTTGAGCTATAAGCATCAACCTCAGCCATAATTGTAAACATAATCCTATTTGTTATGTAGAACCTAAGCCAGGGTGACTACTTACACTTATTCATTAATATGGCCAAGGTGACTGCTTAGGCTTTTGTAAACATAAGCCTAAGTAGTCATCCTAACCATATTAATGAATACTATTTTTATCTTAATTTGTAAATAAATAATAATATAATACGATTATAATCTTACTCATTATAGCTTTATATTATAATAATATTTCACTAATAATAAAAAATAATATTAATATTAGATATAGCTAGGGTAAAATTAAGGTTAGCGTTAGAGTAAAGTAATTATTTAAAAATAATAATATTATTCTATATATTCCATTTAATAAAAAGATGTTATATAATTATATATTAGTTCTAGCTTCTATACCTATATACAAAATACATTGAGATGTATCAAGGCATTTAATTTTTTCATCATTCAACTTTAATAGGTATATAAGCTAGCGATGCATTTGGATGGTTATCTATGAGTTTTAATATTAGATTTATTGACTAATATATTAGTAAAATAATTTTCTATTTCGGTTTTTATTTTTGTGATGGAACACCATGGAATTTATTATAGATATATTTAGATTTACTTTTTTAAATGATTGATTAATGAATATTAATTAAAGACTAGTATAAATAAAATTCATAATTTATGAGTGTTATTAATAATACTATTGTATAAATTGAGAATTATTTAGTGATTAAAAAAAAATTTCAATCTACTAGTTATTTAATTTTGTTATACAAAATCAATTTATATAGTCTATAAGCACATTTTTTAAGTTTTTAAATTAAAAAAAAAATATTTAAACTAATTTGAGTCTTATACAAATTTTACATAAATGATTTTTTCTTTAATTTTTAATCATCTCCACTGATTAATACTTATCCAAATATATATATAATGACTAAACTTAAACTAACTATGAAAAATAGATATATTTAAAATATATTAAATTATTAACATAGTCCTTTTATATTAACGAATAATTTAAAATATATTAAATTAATAACATGTTCCTTCTAGGACAAACGTGCATATATGCTTAAGATTATTTTACAAGCTATGTGTACTACGATAGTAAAAGCGAAGGAATTAGATGATGAAGAAAAGTTTTGGGAAAAACTTGAAATTTTTTGTTCATCCATAGACATCAATACATGTGCTCGATCCTCGTAAGGCCATCAGTTCTAACTGCAACATGTGGTGACCCATGGAACTCACAATATTCAAAATGCACCACAAATGGCTCATGAGCAAGATGAAGAATAAATTCAAGATTTTACCCCTCCTCGTAAAGGAGGGTTGACTTCAAACTAGTAAAGTACTATCCTTGTAACACACAGGGATACAATTTGGGATGACTTCTTTCACCTGGTACTATCAAGAGGGTGACCTATAAGGAATCTATCTTTGTAACAAAGTGACATGTATATCCGAGTCTTGGTGATTCTAGAACATGAAGAAGATCTTGTCAAAAGGGTTAAGGCACCGTCTCCTACAGAATCAATGAAAATGCCTGAGGTAATTTATTTTTTAGTCACCTCAGGCATATCACTTCTATGAAGGGAAATTCCCTTGATTTCCTTCTTTTTCCATACATTTCCAAAGCCATTAAAGAAAAAGGAAAAATGGAGCCCAAGGGTGATTATTTCCCTAACCCAGTTAATGGTTTATCTTAAAAGGAAAGTTAATCTCAATTAGTGTAAATAGTTAGGTTTTTTTTTTTGCGTGTGGTGTTTTTTTTTCTCAATAAGTGCTACTACACATGAGGTCCATTTCTTTGGTGTCCTCTGTAAATTCCTCAGTTATTCACGGTTGGTTCTCATAGCTATCATTGTTGATTAAAACTTCCTCAATGTTAACGATGATTTATTGTGTTACTGTGCTAACCACTTTTTGGTATGTTAAGAGAAAGTGTTCCCTTGCAAGTGCTTCTTTTATTGTGAATTCTTGGAAAGGTACTCACTACTTTATTATCATTATGTATGTGGTAGTAAAGTCCTATGCTATGATATTTTATTTCTTTATAATAAAAAAGAAGAAAATGCTACAACATAAAGAATTAAAGAACTTCAAAGAGAAATAATGACAAGAAGAATGTATGTAACGAAGGTTCACATAGTTTATTAGTGGTAGTAGTTGTATACATTGCAAAAGTTTCAAAAAAATGTTAGAATTATCTTGTCATTTTACATTTGTATATCATAGTCATTTTAAAACAAATGAAAGAAAAATATTTTATTCAATGTGCTAGTCAAATTGCTCTAAATCCAGGGCTATCTTTTCCAGAGTCTTCTCTTCCCCTTGATCCATGATTCTCTTACGTGTTGGAAGAGACTCCTCTTCTTGACTCTATTGTTGTGTCTTGTGCTTTCTCAAATATTACCCGCAGATGGAATTATTCTATCATGGCCTCTAACATTTACACCATGAGATCGAGCGAGGTACTTCTTGAGGAATTTTGTCCCATGCCTCGCATAGAAGTAATGAATTTCGAGGGGATGATAGCAAAATTTCATAAAAAATAGCAAAAATGGAACCTTTCCACCCATCTTAAGATGAATTCTGAGATCTATTGTCGACGGAAACCTCATATAACCTCATGCAACTACAAGCACATCTTCCTTCCCATCACCATAAAATTTTCCAAACATAACTTCTGATAGGAAAGTTATTATATCCCTGGACTCTCCCAAATCTAGCAAAGAGCCCATGAAGTGAGATGAAATGTTAGAATTAAGCCTATATCTATTGATATAACTCAACAAGTTTCTTCCCAAGACATTTTGTAGAGTACTCTTCATGGACATCGATTAAAATAGATTTTGCAAGGCACCATATGATTTGACCGTTGGCTTTACGGTCCATCATAGCATATTTAACAACCTCATCTAGATCTGTAGGTTTCATAACATTCTCATCAACAACATCTCATAGATCTTGATCTATGAAAAAATATTCCATCTTCAGATTCCATAGTTTAAAATTATTTCCACAAATTTCTCCACCTCGATTATTCTTAATTAACTAGCCATCTAAAGATTCTTGGGACAAGATCAAAAAGTATCTTCTATACAAGCTGCCACTCAAATATGGATTAGTTCAAAAAATCCAACATCCCACAATTGAAACCAAAGGTGATCAAGCTATAATACCACTTGTAAGGAAGTTAAGTAGTGGAGCAATTTCCTACACCAATCTTGAGGAGAGGGTAAAGTAATTTTTTAGATATTTATAACAGTTACAAAAACTTAACATAAATAACACAAATAAAATGCATGCCACAATAGAATGATTTATGTAAGGAAAACCCTTTTGGGAGGAAAACCACACACTCCAAAAGAAACCCAATATATTATTCAATAATCAATAGTAGATTAAAATATAATTGTAGAGAAATATTCCTTCAGGAGTATCACCGACCAAAGATAGATAGAGTTGGGGGTTCCCTTTGATCTTCAACTTGTAGATTTATACTTTGATGGATAATTTTAATATAACCTTGACTCTATCACCACTCCAAAGTCTACAAGGAAGAGGGCCAATTAACAAGGATCCAAAGAGATCCTCCTACACTTTGAGCCTTAATGGTCAAGTGGGTGTACCCTTAATTCACTTCTTCAAAGGAATCATGAAATGTTATACCAATATACTCTTTACTAACTGATTTAAGGATTTGATCATTTGATTTGTGTGTGTGAGTGATGATGATGGACTGTCTCTAGAGAAGGGATAAGTGCCTTAACTAGGGAAAAGAGTCACTTAATAACATATATCAACTAAACCTTAACTCAAACACACATGAACTCAGAGTAAGTGCTTTGCCTATTACTCCCCTCACTCCCAAACATGATCATCAAATTCCAATCTAATAATGAACTCAGTGAAATCACCCTAAAGGCTTTAATCCTAACTTTGTTGGGAACTCCCAACTGATCTCATAATACTCTTTGTTTACCATATGCTAATCCACTTTGTGACCTTAACATATATGAATCCATAATCAGAAAAAGAAGACAATTAGATATTTGGCAGAGGAATTTAGTGTATTCTCATTAATTTTTAGAATCAATACATTACCAAGACAACAAAATGCCAAAGAAAGAGACCCAAGATCTAGGCTCTCCTTACTCAATATAATACCATCAACAACAACCCTTACAAAATATCACCTTTTTCAATATATACCACCACTAGTCACCTTGGAATTCTCAAAGAGGATGCATCAAGCTTCGGGTGACTAGGGTTAGGGTTTCACCCACTAGATCAACTGAAACGGTCAAAAATTTAAATGCAGGGGATGAAAACCAGTCGGCCATGCCTGGGAAAGATTTGCACTTATGATAGATCTCTGGGAAAGTACTGCAAATCATGAAAATTCAAATTTGTCAACCTATTTGGCCACCTGCAACACACCTCAAGCACAAAACCACATAGTACAGACCCTTGTAGATGATCATGGCACACCCTGGACCACACTGCAACAACAAGAGCCACCAAACAAATCAAATTCGATCATGAAAGCATTCAATTCTGGTCCTTCTGGTCATAGGAGACCCTCTACAAATTCAAATTTGAAAATAAACAGCTACACTATGGCGTCAGCAGCAAATCGACGGTCGTAATTTAAATTTGGGTGAACTTTATATCGCAACCATTAGATCTTTTTATTTCGCATGCCTTAAGTCTTAACTCAACTGCTACCCTTAGGTTAACTCCTAGTGACTATGCGATAATGCCTTTTCTTGTTCACGAAAAGAAAACCATAACCCATCTCTAACTCCATGAACTGGCGACAAAAGGAAAACATTAACCTCGGTCCTAGCTACATTAGGTGAACTGGTGACAAAAGGCTATCATCAATTCACAAAGAACTTTATCTATCTTCTAAGTAGTTTAGCGATCACACAAATACACACTCACTAAATCGCCAACCATTTTAGAATATCACCATTTCATTGCGCGAATGAGTGGAGACCATTGAAAATTTTTCAAGCCACTAAACACTTTATCAGAACTGCCAAGACCTTTGATAAACTCAGGCCACCTGAAAACTTGCCACATGTCACTACATCATTTGCTACAATCACTCAGTCACCCCTTACATAGGACCCACCCCAAAGCCTCCCCCTTTAGGGAAGATTGACGACAGTTGCTACACCTTAGACTTATCCATTGTGCAACTCTGATCAATGGTATGATGACAACCATTAGATCCTGTAGCTTATTAACTCCTTTGAGACCGGTGGACCCACTAACAAGTCCAACTTAGCACACCTAGACCAATGAGAACACACCCATGTCAGCACCACCTGCTAGAGGACCCACCCTCGTCAGCCATCTAAGAAAAGTAAGATCGATGGCCAGCGTAAGATCTCATGGCTCTAACAACTTCCATGAGAACTTACACCTGTCATTGATCCTCTGCAGATGTTAGGACCCTCTGACAAGCTGGAAACTAGGTCCCACTGATAATTGCCAAGACACTAAATCGTGGACCAGTCAAAAACTACCAACTATGCCTACGTGTTATTTTGGACCCACCTTTGTCTTTGACATGAACACCTAGAGGATCAAATGGATGGCACAAGATCTGAAGGCCTCAAAAGATTCTATGCCCTTACACGCCAGCCATCGATCTAGAATCTTAGTTGATACCATAGAGCATGACCCCATTGTGCTACATAGGATACTCCAACAAATCAGGGACTGCCACGTCACAGAATCTAGTAGATGGACATACAATTTCTTCATTCATTCTGACAACCCTGCCACTTCATTATTTCCTTCAGCCAATAGGGAGATGCCATGTGTGCTTACCTGGTAGTGGACCCATCTACAGAGAAATGAAACGTCATGAAAGAGAATCAATGGTCATTGCAAAAGTGCAAGCCTCTGACAAAACCATTGTGCTTTCACGACAACCATCAGATCAAGATGGTGTCAGAGAGCTGGGCCCAGGAAATATTAAGATATTGACATTAGAAAGAATTAAAACATAGGACTTAGGATTTTAAGGAAAATTTAGGTGCTGAGGACTTAGGAAAATTAAAGGCCACCCAGGGTTTAAAACCTTTAGTCGCAAGATCGCGTAACGTGAAAAAAGTTCACGTGATTATGCAACAAAGGGGATAACAATTAAACACATGTGAATTAGGACCTTTAAGTGACCCAAAAATTTAACTTGAAATTAGAACGAGTCCAGGGTTTTCAAAGGGTTTTCACATGAACAGCTACATTTTTGAATTTTTGAACTAAGGGCTTGAGGCAGAGACCTAAAATGAACTACAAAGACTAGGAGAAAAGGGCTAGAGCCATGAAATTTTTTGCACATGCTAACAGTGGCTCTATCTAGGGATGTATGCCTCTTACAAGCATAGCAAGGACTTAGAATCACTGGTTAAAAGAAGACCATCCCACCAGAAAACTTGGCAACAGAGAGCAATAGGACAAAAACCCTATAGACCAGGACAAAACAAGATAGGGGCAAGCAACTATTTATAGGATTTACAAAATGTATAGACCTAACTACTATTCATGGAAAATAGAATACTTCAAAAGAAGTATTTCTTCAAGAATTGTCCATGAACTGGAAATTCCTGAATATCACCATTCAGTTCGTTGACAATGTATGAATCTTGGCCCCATTTCTCATGAATTAAATATGGCCCTAGCTAGATGGGATCAAATTTACCATGCTTTCCCTTATCCTCCAATCTGGCTTTCCAAATTAGTACCAAATCACCAAGCTCAAACTTTCTGTCAATAGTCTTCTTATCATACAAATTCTTAACCTGTAACTACAATTTGGCATTCCTTGCAATTGACTCTCTTCTAGTCTCATCCAACCTAACGAGGTCCTCAATTCTCAATTGAATCTCATCATCTATGTCATCATCATATAACTGAATAAATTTATACATTTCCAATAGTTTATTCTGAGTCATTCTTGCATGTATTCCATATACTAGGTCAAATGGTGCACAACCAATTGCCATCTTCACAGTTATCCTATCAGCCCATATAGCTAATGGAAGTTTTGAATTCCATGCCCTCTTATTCTTCTCAAGAATCCTCTTTAGGATTTTAATCAAACTCTTATTAGTAGATTCTGCCTGACCATTTCCTTGTGGATGATAAGGTGAGGAATTAGAAATCTGAATTCCTAAATCTTTGCAAAAGTCCTTATATTTAGCAGACCTGAAGTACATTGCATTATCACTTACTATTCTCTCAGGGCACCCAAACCTTGTAACAATATTGTTCAATAGAAAATTAGTTACCACCTTGCTGGTTACATTTCTTGTAGGTATAGCCTCTACCAACTTTGTAAAGTAATCAGTGGCAACTAAGATCCATGAGTGTCCTCCACTTGACTTGTTTGGTATCTCCCCTATGAAATCAATTCCCCATTGTTGGAAAGGAGCATGTACTTCTACTAGTCTTAATGGCACATTGCCTCAAAATTTAAGCTTACCAGAGAACCTTTGACAAGCATCACACCTCCGTACCAATTATTATGCATCCTTGAAGATTGTGGGCCACCAAAATCCTACTCTCAGGATTTTATGAGCAATTTTTTTACCCATATAATGCCCACCACAAACTCCCTCATGCATTTCTTTCAACAACTTGTTAGCCTGATCCTCATCAACACACTTCAAAAGTATGCAATCTAAATTCTTTCTATACAATTTACATTTCACAATTACATACTTGATGGCCTGTAATCTTAAAGTCCTCTTCTGATTATCATTCATTCCTGCTAGACATTTCATATTTCTCAAGTAATAGATGATATCTTGATACCAAACACAATCATCCATATCACATGTATAATAAATTTCAGAATGATTTACCTGATTTGCATCAAGATTGGATTGGGCCATCAGTTTTTCCAATCCTTTTCCTCTAACTAATTTAGTAATCTGGACATCAACATTGAATTCTTGGATCCTGTTGATCCATCTGCATCTCCTCCCAGATACCTCTTGCTGTGAGAAAATATCCTTCACAGCTGCACTTGGCACAAAAGCAATCACAACTGATCCCATCAAGTAACACCTAAAAGCCTTGACTACCTTCACAAGTGCATATGCTTGTTTCTCATTGATGCCATACTTCAATTCAGTAGCCTGCAAAGATTTATTGAAAAATGCAATAGGCTGCTCAAAACCATCCTTATTCTTTTGTAAGAAAACTACAGCAATAGTGTGAAAAGATGCAAAGGAAAAGATGTGCATTGGGACATTATAGTCAGGTGCCTTAAGCACTAGTGCATCTTTGATAGCCTACTTGATATTCTTGAAAGCTTCATCAGGCTCACCCTCCCAATTGATTTCAGATCCCTTCTTCAACATCTTAGAAATAGGTCTAGTAACCTCTGCAAAATTTGTCACAAACCTCCTTAAGAAATTGACCTGACCAAAGAAGGACTGAATCCCTTTAACATTCTTTGGTCTCTGAATTTTATCAATGGCTACTACCCTCTTAGGGTCAATTCTCACTCCTTGCTTCCCAACTAAGTGGCCAAGCAACTTACCTTTAGTGACACCAAAAGCATATTTCCTTAGCTTTAATGAAATGCCATATTCCAAAGCCCTTACAAATATTTTCTCTAAATGAATACAATGGTCCTCTTCCTTCTTGGAATAGGCAGCTAAATCATCTTGATACACAACAAGGAAATCATTCATGAAATCTAAAAAGGCAACATCCATTGCCCTCTAAAAAGAAGCACAAGAATTTGTGAGACCAAAAGGAATTCTCACATAAACATATGTCCCCAAAGGTGTAGTGAAAGCTATCTTGAATTGTTCTGATTCTTTAACAATTACCTGATTGTAACCAAAGAAACCATCCATCATAGACATCAATTCTGATCTCATCACTCTTTGCAACATGGATTCCATATTGGGTAGACAATAGTTATCCTTTAATGAGCTGATGTTCAAATTCCTAAAGTCCACACAAAGCTTGATGTCACCATTCTTCTTTCTCATAGGAACAAGGTTTGAAACCTAAGAAGAGTGCCTTATAGGCTTGATAATTCAAGCATCTCTTAGCTTCATTAACTCTTCTTGCATCTTGGGTGCCAAAGTGGGATTGATAGGCCTTTGTTTTTGCCAGAAAGGTTTAGCATCTTCTTTCAAAGGAATGCTATGCTGAAACAAATCTTCTCTATAAACCTTTAGGTCATCATATGACCATGAAAAAACATGCCCAAATTTTCTTAACAATTCAATCAAGGATTTATTTACCTTTTGAGATATATCTCTACCAATGTATACTTTCTTAGGTGCCTCATGTGTTCTAAGATTTATCTCCTCTAGATCAGCATGATATTCTCTTTTGATATTATTTTGAACTCTATCATGGTTATCAAAGACAGTCTCCAAATCAAGAAGCCCCTTGGGCACCTTGTTAGTTCTAAGTTGAATGACCTCATTGCCAAAGACAACCTCTCTTCCTTCTATTGACTCAACCAAGGCTGAACAATCAAATTCCTGATGATGATATCGTTCTTCACAACTCATAAACTTCAAGATATCATTATCATCATCAAAAACTTGCCAATTCTCAATATTGTCTGGTATACTAGGCCTATCCTAAATTTCAACTTTAGAGATACCAAAAAAAGTAATATCAGTGGGATTGATTGCAATATTGGCTAACAAGTTAGCCATCTTATTGTTACTCCTATCCTTCCACTCAATATTGAAGGCATCAAAATGTTCAATCAAATCCCAAACTACATTTCTATATTGTTTCAACCTTTTTCTCTTGGAAGCATATACTGACCTAACTTGGGACACCACCAACTCAGAATCACCAACAACACTTAAGCACTTTATACCATGCTTTTGTGCCAACCTCAGTCCTAACAACAATGCCTCATACTCTACTATATTTTTGGTACAAAAGAAATTTAATGTGAAAGAAAATTTGTAGGTGTTTCCATTAGGAGAAATAAGTAAAATACCTACTCCTACTCCATGTTTGCAATTTGCACATCAAAGTACATTACCCACAAATCACCCTTCATAGAATTAACACTTACCTCAATAGAGATAGGTGACAAAATAGGTTCATCTCCAAATACAGGGATCTCTACCCTAAAAGCATTAATATCAGTATCCACAAAACATGTAGTTTCATTATCAATATATCTCTCAATCATGTGGCATACTCTTGGCTCTTGATCAATCTTGACAAACTGATCATCAATCTTGAAAGTGGCATAGGACAGATCACACTATAAACTTCCACCCATGGCAGCACTCCATCTTCTAGATAGTAGCATCCCATAATGAGGAGGGATGTCCACCACCAAAACACTCATTGTTAACTCTTTCTCTAGATATGTTTCTAGCCTATATGGCATTGCATTGATAGTCCCAATAAGTAGTACCTCCTTCTGATCCATTGCACAACATCTGCCTTGAATTGTATCAACTTTAAGGCCCAACTTCTCCATGATCTTGAAAGGCATGACAGTATTAGAGGCACCACTATCAATCATACAATTTCTTAGCTTCATTCCATTCACAGGAACACTTAAAAAGAATGGATCAATGTTTTCAAGGCTAGCATTGATAGAACTGTCCAAATATATAGGAGGAATTTGAGATACAATTCCCTGAGCAACAACACCTTTCAAAGCTTTATCCTGAGATCCATTGCATGCAACATCATTGTTATGTACATTATCTACCCATGCAATAGCTCTGTCTTTGTGTTCAGGGATCCTCAACAATTCTGACAATGGAACCTTAACTGTAATTTGGGACAATATAGATAACATATCAACAAGAGTAGAAGAAGGAATTTCAATCTGCATTGCCTTAGTATCCTTTTTCCTATCTGATATATTAGGTGTATTGGCCATCCTCATTTTTTCAATCTTAGCCATTGTGTTAACTTGCTTCTCAATCTCATTAGAAATTCTTTCAACTCGAATTCCCTTAGGCTCACAATTCTTACCTATTACATTCTTGAATTTCACCATGTGATCACCTTTTGATTTGTTCTCATTAGGCTCTCTGGAGTTGGTACTCTTTATAAACATTCCTGCAACTTTATCATTTGTATTCCTTTCCACCATGCCTCTAGTTTGCACTTGGGCAATCATTTCTACAGTAATCCTATTCATCTCTTCTCTAGAAGGTCTTCTTAAATTTACTAGCTCAGAAGAAGAGTTCATGTTACATGTCTTCTTATCAATGTCTTCGCTATTAGAAAAACCCTTTTGATGAAAAAGGGTTTGATTATGTCTCTTCACATTTACATCTGCCTCTTCATCAAGATCATAATCATCCTCATATCCTAGATATGAAGTAGCCATGTTGCATACAATATCATCTTGATCTTCTTCTTGATCTATCTCCTCACTACCACAATCTGGATTTGCAGCCATATAGTGTGCAACCACACAATGCTCTACAGAATGAGGGGACTGGCATGCAACACACCAAGGTATGTCCTCAATGAAATTTATTGAAGCCTTTTGTAGAGGGTCAAGGACACCTTTGTCATTGTTATTTCTTGTAGCAGGGACAATAGGCTTGCCATCCTTCCATTGGGTGTTGTAGGGGTAGTTCTGCAGTCTATTCTGCTTGTTGAAATTGTTGTTGAATTGAGGCCTTTCATTGGTAGGATCATTGATGTACCTATTTGAAGGTGCCTTCAAATCTTTTAATGCATTGAGAACCTTATCCAATTTATCTTCTTCTTGCCTCCTAGTTCCAACATTCCTGTCATTTTCTTTTTTGTATTTCTTGTCCCCAAAAAACTTAGGGTCATCTCTCTTCCCACCCAACTTCCCTGATATCTTCATGTTGTTCTCAATATTGACAGCAATCCTAAAAGCATCCCTAAGGGTTCTTGGTTCTTTGACCCTTAGCAAATATCCCATCTTTCCATCAAATGCATTGAAGTATGTAGTTAGATAGACATTGTCATCTAACCGCATAACTTGGAACAACTTATGCATACCCTTCTAAAATCTCATGTTGAATTTAGCTACAGATTCATTTTAATTTTTCCTTATGGTATTGAATTCATTCAACATGAAACTAACATTAGGCCTATCACCATACTGCTCTTTAAAACATCTCTCAAAAGAATCCCAAGTATTAATACATTTATCAGGAAGTCTCTTAAACCAATCTCTAGCATCCTCCATTAGAGAATGAATAAACAATTTCATGACTACATCCTCATGTTCTACCTCATAATTGTTAAGCATATTAAAAAATAACCTAAGATGCTCTTCACAACTAATAGCATTATTACCAGAAAACTTAGGTACCTTATCTCTTATATCATTTGGAAAAGCATTCGAGTAGCCAGAAATTCCATCAAGACTAATTTTCCTATAGCCTTCTAATTGCATAGGTCTTCTTTGAAAACTTGAACTAGTGTTAACCCTAGGATCAACATTTGCATTTACATTTCCATCTACTTTTGCATTTGACTGATGTCTATGATCAGCACCTATCCTAGTAGATGAAGAAGGAATTGAACTAGTAGTAGCATTACTAAGTGGAATAGTAGTAGTCATAGATGGCATACCTAGTTTAGTAGTAGATGGACCAAGAGCATTAGCAAATGAAGCCTTCAAGAACTGGATCTTTCTTCTCTTTTCTACAATGGAAGCTTCAATTTTAGCCCTTTCTAATTCTCTTGTAAGGTCCTCATCTTCTTTTCTTCTCCTTTCTATCTCTGTGTCCTTATTTGAATTGGGTGGTGGGACCCCTAGTATTGTCAATGATCTACTTGTTTGATGTCCCACCATCTTCTACTTTCCTTTCTCACCAGTGGTAATAGTAGGCCTAGTGATCTCATGCCCATCTTTATCTTTAGGGAGGGAAGCATAAATTTAAACCTGTCTAACCACAGGGCCCTCCTGATCAAATTCATGATCTTGTAGTAAGCACTCTTGCTCACTCCTCAAAGCCTCAAGATCACCAAAAATATCATGTTGCAAAGTCTTAGGAGCAGAAGCAAGCATCTTGTTTCTCTCCTTCATTTCATTAATCTTTCTAAGGAGAGACTATCTTTCTATCAGAGCATTCACCTTTTCAACTTCTCTCTCCTCTTGTAACCTCTTGTGTATGGCATCCTGCTCTGTCAACTACAACCTTAGTGTATTTAAATCATCTAGGTCTACCATAATGTCATCAAAGCCTGATGACACATCCATATTAGTAAGATTTTGATATGGGAGGTGGACTTGCCTTGGTCTCATGGGCTCCCTTTTGATATTATCTTCATCAAGATCTAAATCAATCTCCAAACCCATCTCTCTAGCTTGTTCATCTTGACCTACAGGCAATGGACCCTTGTCTTGAAATACAGCCTCTTGGGTATCATAAAATCTATCTTCACAGGGACCACCATCTGATCTAGAAACTTTGTCCTATGAACCTTCCTCACTTGAGGAAACATGTGGTGCTCTTCCTCTGGTATTTCTTTGTTCTCTTATGGGAGCACTAGTAGACTCACCATTTCTTCTGATCCAACTCTTCTTCTCATGTCTAGGCAATTGTTCTAGAGTGACCTCCAGATTCTTTCTAACAAAGGACCTAGTATTCCTCCTTTTGTCCATGATTTACAATATGACACTGGTTCTAACCTTTTGAGTCACCACCCACCTAGATGGGAATTCCTTCAACTAAATACAATAGGAAAACAAGAGTGCACTTTGAAAACTCTCTAGACTCTCCCCAGTAAATCAATCTGGTCAACAAAAGTTTTTGAATATTACAATATAAGCCCAACCAGAGATCCTAACAAATATACTACTTCAATGTTTCTCTCCTCAGTAGAGTCACCATTTTGTTGGGGGTTCCCTTTGATCTTCAACTTGTACATTTATACTTTTATGGATAATTTTAATATAACCTTGACTATATCACCACTCCAAAGTCTACAAGGAAGAGGGCCAATTAACAAGGATCCAAAGAGATCCTCCTACACTTTGAGCCTTAATGCTCAGGTGGGTGTACCCTTGATTCACTTCTTCAAAGGAATCATGAAATGTTTTACCAATATACTCTTTACTAACTGATTTAAGGATTTGATCATTTGATTTGTGTGTGTGATTGATGATGATGGACTGTCTCTAGAGAAGGGATAAGTACCTTAACCAGGGAAAAGAGTCACTTAATAACATATATCAACTAAACCTTCACTCAAAAACACATGAACTCAGAGTAAGTGCTTTGCCTATTACTCCCCTCACTCCCAAACATGATCATCAAATTCCAATCTAATAATGAAATCACTGAAATCACCCTAAAGGCTTTAATCCTAACTTTGTTAGGAACTCCGAGATGATCTCACAATACTCTTTGTTTACCATATGCTAATCCACTTTGTGACCTTCACATATATGAATCCATAATAATAAAAAGAAGACAATCAGAGATTTGAGATAGGAATTCAAGTATATTCTCATTAATTTTCAGAATCAATAGATTACCAAGACAACAAAATGCCAAAGAAAGAGACCCAAGATCTAGGCTCTCCTTACTCAGTATAATACCATCAACAACAACCCTTACAAAATATCACCTTTTTCAATATATACCACCACTAGTCACCTTGGAATTCTCAAAGAGGATGTATCAAGCTTTGGGTGACTAGGGTTAGGGTTTCACCCACCAGATCAATTGAAATGGTCAAAAATTTAAATGTAGGGGATGAAAACCAGTTGGCCATGCCTAGGAAAGATTTGTGCTTATGATAGATCTCTAGGAAAGTACTGCAAATCATGAAAATTCAAATTTGTCAACTTGTTTGGCCACTTGCAACATGCCTCAAGCATAAAACCACATAGTAAAAACCCCTATAGATGATCATGGCACACCTTGTACCACACTGCAACAACATGCACCACCAAACAAATCAAATCCGGTCATGGAAGCATTCAATTTTGGTCCTTCTGGTCATAGGAGACCCTCTGCAAATTAAAATTTGAAAATAAATGGCTACACTATGGTGCCAGTAGCAAATCAACGGTCGTAATTTAAATCTAGGCCAACTTTATATCGCAACTGTTAGATCTCATTATTTCACGAGCCTTAAGTCTTAACTCAACCGCTACCCTCGGGTTAACTCCTAGTGACTACGTGACATTGCCTTTTCCTGTTCGTGGAAAGAAAACCATAACCCATCTCTAACTCCACGAGGTTGTGACAAAAGGAAAACATTAACCTCGGTCCCAGCTACATTAGGTGAACTGGTAACAAAAGGCCATCGTCAGTTCACAAAGAACTTTATCTATCTACTAAGTATTTTAGCAATCATGCGAATACACACTCGCTAAATCACCAGCCATTTTAGAATATCACCATTTCATTGCATGAATTAGCAAAAACCATTGAAAATTTGTCGGGCTACTAAACACTTTATCAAAACCGCCAAGACCTTTGATAACCCTAGGCCCGCCTAAAAACCTACCACATGTCACTACATCATTTGCTACAATCGCTCGATCACCCCTGACACAGGACCCACCACAAAGCTTCATCCTTTAGTGAAGATTGATGGTAGTCGCTACACCATTGACTTATCCATCGTGAAAATCTGATCAATGGTATCATGACAACCATCAGATCCTATAGTGTATTAACTCCTCTAAGACTAGCGGACCCACTAACAAGTCCAATTCAGCACACTTGGACCAATGAGAACATGTCCAGGTCAGCACCACCTGCTAAAGGACCCACCCTTGTTAGCCATCTAAGAAAAGTAAGATCGATGGCTAGTGTAAGATCTCATGGCTCTGACAACTTCCATGAGAACTTATGACCATCATTGATCCTATGCATATGTTAGGACCCTGTAACAAGATGGAAACTAGATCCCACTGACAATTGCCAACACACTAAATCGTGGACCAGTCAAAAACTACCAACTATGCCCACGTGTTATTTTGGACCCGCCTTTATCTCTGACACAAACACATGGAGGATCAGAAAAATGGTGCAAGATCTGAAGGCCTCAAAAGATTCTATGCATTTACATGTTAGTCGTCGATCTGGAATGTTAGTTGATACCACAGAGCATGACCCCACCATGCTGCATAGGATACTCCAACGAATCAGGGACCACCACGTCACAGAATCTGGTAGATGGACATACAATTTCTTCATTCATTCTGACAACCCTACCACTTCACTATTTCCTTCAGCCAATAGGGAGATGCCATGTGTGCTTACCTGATAGTGGACCCATCTGTAGAGAAAAGAAACATCATGAAAGAGAATCAACGGTCGTCGCAAAAGTGCAAGCCTCTGACAAAACCATTTCACTTTCGTGACAACCGTCAGATCAAGATGGTGTTAGAGAGCCGGGCCTAGGAAATATTAAGATACTAACATTAGAAATAATTAAAACATAGGACTTAGGCTTTTAAGGAAAATTTAGGTGCATAGGACTTAGGAAAATCAAAGGTTTCCAAGGGTTTAAAACCTTTAGTCGCAAGATTGTGTAACATGAAAAAAGTTCACGCGATCATGTGAAAAAGGGGATAACAATTAAGCACATGCAAATTAGGACCTTTAAGTGACCCAAAAAGTTAACTTGAAATTAGAACAAGGCCAGGGTTTTCAAAGGGTTTTCACACCAACAACTACATTTTTGAATTTTAGAACTAAGGGCTTGAGGCAGAGACGTAAAATCAACTATAGAGACCAGGAGAAAAGGGCTAAAGCCATGAAATTTTTTGCACATGCTAACAGAGGTAATTGAAAAATTATAAAACTCTTACGCCCTCCATCTCATGCACCTAATATATAGGACATACAATACATGAAATTGTCAAGTAGTATTATAAAACTATGGGCTAAAAGCACCCCAAAAAGAGGCACCCATCTTATCTCCAACCAAATATTCCTTGTGATGTGTCAATATACATACCAACATGTGTAACTCCCTTTTACACCTCATTTATGTGTTCAACGGGGTTTTACATTACCTATGTTGGGAGACCCAACTTTTGAAGGCCATAAATTTAAAATTAGGTGTTTGATTGATGAACCATTTGAAGAGTTGGAAAGCTCATGAAAATATCTACAATATCTCAAATTTCTACACTATTTGGCCCCTATTTGAACCCATTTTGGAGCCTTTAAAGCCTCTGTAATTACATTTGTGACTTTTTTTCTACAATTTTTAGAAAATCCAAACTTTAATATCTTCAAAACTAGACATGATCTTGCCACAAAATTATATCGAAATGGTTATCTAACCAGTTTGAATCTTCTAGAAAGGAATGGGGAAAAATTGTGCTCAAATAAAAATTTACTAAAATAGTAATTGTTGTGCCATCACAACTCACACCCCATTTTAGCCACATGGCCTAATGGGGACCCCCCTTTTTTTTTTCTTTTAGTTTATTGTTGGTAGGTTCCTTATGGTTAACCTAGTTAGGTATCTAGTAATTCAATTTTGGGGCTTTCTTTTCTTACCCAAATTTTATTTTTCTAAGTACAAAGAAGAGTTTTCATTCCTTAGGACTATATAGAGTGGGTTATTGCTACTGCATGTAAAGAAAAATTAATTAATTGACAACTCCTATTCTTTTTGTTCTAAGTTTTTTATACATAATTTGACTTTATTTTTTTTAGGTAGATCTTAGTTTCCCTTTTTTTTTTAGTGGTTAGAACTTCATTTCTTATTTTTTGTTTTATTACTTTCTTTTTCTTTTTCCCTTGTTTCTTGAGTATTTTTCTCCTTTTCATTTGGCAGTTTTGAGAGAAGTGATTTTTTTTAGGTATGTTCTCAATTAGTGGTGTATTCCAATTGGTTCTTGATAGGATGCATAGTTATTTCATAGTCAAAAGCTCAAAGAGAACACGCCCTCACTAAGAGCTACATCTAGTAATTGGATTTGGAAGTTTTTTTTACCATAATGTTAGGATAATATTTGATGCTATCTATCCAAAGCCACATGCATACATCTAAAGAGCTCAACCTGAAGAAAATTCCCTCAGTTGGGTGTGGGTCAGAGTCTTTATATGCATATTAACTCAAATGACTGCATGGTTTCAAAACCCTATAATTTGACAAAAAAGGGAAAAAAAGGATTACTAAGTGATCCAAATCTTCAAAGAAGCTTGTAAGAATGAGAGACTGCTAAGAAATCCAAGTCATCCAAAAACATAAAAAAGAAGAGTTATTAAGCCACCTAAATCATCAAGAAATTTTCAAATAAGAAGGATTACCAAATGATCCAAAAAAGTATGATGTTCAAGTGAAAAATGCTCGGCCAGAATGAAATGGGTGGTTTTAAAAACCTCTACCAAGCCTACTGATTCATGACCGGTAGTAGAAAAAGGTTAGATTGAAACATACATAGAACTCTGTTGGGGCTATGGACACCTGGCTAGCAGTAAAACAATCTCAGGGAAATCTAGGTTGATGTTGTTAAACAATGGTCTTTGATCTCTCATCCTTTTGAGTGATTTGTTCAAAGCACCTAGTTGGAATGAATACACTTAAACACACACTAGAAAGAATATGCATAATATATTAGTCTTGAAGCTTGTGAAATGATGTTTGCTTACCTAATATATGGATAGTTTTTTTGGTGTCGGGCTAGTTTGAAAGGTGGTTTGCTAATGAAGAAATGCATTTCTCATTTCTCCTTTTGTAGGTGATATTTTTTGTGCCTCCAAAAATCACACCCCATTTTACCCACTTGACCTTATAGGGACCCTCTTTTTTTCTTTTAGTTTCTTGTTGGTAGGGTCTTGATGGTTAACCTAGTTAGGCATCTAGTAAGTTAGTTTTGGGGATTTCTTTGCTTCCATTTTAGAGTTAGATTTAATTTCTTTGCATCTTAGACTTAGTTGGTTTAGTTTGATTTTTTTTCAATAAAGATTGTTGATGAGGCATCCTTTGTGATTGTAGAGATGAGAATGGTGTTGTCATTAAAAATGTGTGCCTCATACTTACTATTTTTGTGAAGCTCTAGCGCAACTGAAAGAGAAAAGAAGACATGTGGAGCTTGAGAGAACTTTTTTCTGAAAGTGAAAAGGAACTTGAGCATTTAAGTGTATATCATGTTGCCAACTGGAAAATGTGTAGATCTTTTAGGTGAAGGCTAAAAGAATCTTGAGAAAACTATTTTTTGTGTTACCAAGTGGCAAACATGTGATCAAAGTGATGGTTTGTTCAATGAGATGATGGGCCAAGATCATAAGTTGACAAAGGCTAACTGTGTTGGAGATGTAGTGCATGAGCTTAAGTTATGATCAAAAGTGAAAAGGCACTAGAGAAAACTACTTGTTGTGTTTCCAAGTGGAAAATGTGTTGTCAAGTGATCCTTTTTGAAGCTAATGGTGTAGGGACCACAGGACTAGAAAAGGTGAGTGAACATTGCATTAGAAACATGGTTCTTAAGTGGAGCTTTGGGCATAGGTAAAAATGCATCCAAAAAAAACTATTCATCATGGTTGCCAAGTAGAAGATGTGTGGGGTGAAGCTAAAGTCTACAAGCCATTAAAGGAGTATGTGGGACCTAAAAGATGAAATCCAAAGAAGCCACATTTATCTTTCTACAATTCCTAGACCCACCAATATATGAAGATCTGAGTGGACACATGGTACTTGAGCTTTTTTTTTGAGAAAGAGACAAAAAGGAACCAAAGAAAATGCATGCCATACTGACAGGTGGAAAATGTGTAAAACTTAGCACCATGTACTTACTTAAGAAAAAAAGGAAAGGGTGGAGGAAGCCAGGTTTAGTCTTGTTAGAAATAGGGAATACTAAGAGGGGGGTTGAATCAGTTTTCTACAAACTTTTTCTTTTGCCCAATTATGGATATAAGAGATTATCTTTATACATGGATAACATAAGAAGCTAAACAACATGCATAACAATAAAGATCTCATAACACATTATTTGTTCTCAAGGAAACCCTGGTCAAGTGAAAACCCCGGTGGGGATGGTACCCACAAAGATCCACTAATCAAAAGTATCATGTTAAGGATGTTGACCATGTTAGGAGTCTATTACAAGCATATAGTGTATCGGTCCTGATTAAGGGACTATAGGCCTTGTTAGAAGCCTCAACCATGTTAGGAGTTGTAGTACAAAGTGTGATTATCAGATGAGCCCACTGCCAAAATAAGTAATGTATAATATACACTAATTAAAAAATAGGTTAAGGTACATAACCTTATACTGCTTGCATCAATATCACTTCACTGCTCTTTCACTATCGCTATTACATATGCTTCATATACTTCGCATCATATCACTTGTCCACACTATTGTGTTCTTTCTCAATAATGATGCTCCTTCAACAATTACAATTACATATACATTTATACCAATAGATTTATCCAAGAGTTAACATCTAGGATGCCATCCCTTTATATTTTTAAGTCATTATTTTGATAAACAAAATAATCCCTTAACTCTTTACTAGTTCTGTCTTCATATTCTGTCCTATCGGCTTCACACTGTCTTTGGTAAAACTGTCATAACTTCTTCCGTACATGTTGTACTGACTTGCACTCTGAGATGGGTGATCAATAGACATCATAGAGTCTATGTTCAAGTGCACAAGCATTGAACTCACTCTAGTCAATGTCAAAAAAAAAAATTGTGTCCAGGTTCACTGGTAAACTAGTGTCTCACACTTAGACAAATTTGTAATGCGCTCTGTCATACTTGCTTTCTGACCTGTGTGATCTTTATGTGGATTATATGTTGCCATAATGACAACATCTATGTAATCAAATCATCCAAATTTCCAACAATCTCCCCCTTTGTCATTCGTGGCAACATATGAGAAAATTGGCTAAGTGTACAACTCAAAATCTCAAAATGTTCAAAACTGTGGCCATAGTATAAAATGCATACTATCCTTATAACTCCTCAAAAAATTATTGCTTCTAATATATTACTCCCCCTAAGAGTAACAACCCTTATCATATACTATCAATTTTCTTCTATATATCTCTCCCCCTTTGACAACAATGACAAAAATAAGGTAGGGAGGGTCACAAAATTGTATCACAAAAAGTTATACCTCAATTCATTTATTGCAAAGCCGGTAGGCTTGCAACACAATATGCAAAATCTATCTTCATGGCTTCTATCTCCTTCTCCCATGATTTCTTAATGGAATTTTCCACATTAAGTAGTGTGCTTAGTCCATAAGAAGCTATTTCACATGCTTGGAGGTTTTCAAAGTTAAATTTCTAAAAAGATGTCTTAGTTGAAAGACATTCTTCCAAATGTTCTTCGATTATGCTCAACTTCATAGAAGCATGCTCTCTCAAAAGAGTGTATCTTCTCAATTTCCTATCTTTCTCATCTTGTACAACTCTAATTTCATCATAAAGTTTCCTAACTTTCTTCTCAACATCACATACCTTCATATTGGGGCTAGACAGAAGGTTTGTTTCATTCCAAATTTATGCTTCCTTTAACTTTATCTTCTAATCTTCCTCATTTTTCAAAGTCTCTAATTTTGTACACTGTATGTACAAAGATTTACCTATTTCCAAATGCTTCCTCAAATCCTTGATATAGATATCAAGAGTTTTGATATCATTTCTGATATTCTAACTAATGTTTAAAAGCATTCTAGCCTCCTAATCTACTTGTGCTTTCACTTTTGCAATATCAGCTAGGTTTGTGAATTCATTATCAAAGGTGCTCATTACCTTCTTTGCCTTCTCCATAGGGTCTGCTTCTAAAATTTGTGTACTTATAGTACTTTGTAACTTCTCAGTTAATTCCTTTAGACACCCTTCAAGACTTTTTATTTTCTTATTCTTACCAATTATTTTGTTCAAGGATGTCCAACTAATCATCATCATCTACTTCTTTCCCAAATTCTCAATCATAGATCCAATTTGAGTCTTCTTTCCAGTCTCAAGAGTAAGACTAATATCTTCTTTGGTGGGAATGGGAATTTTTTCTTCTGTAACTGGTGGTTCTACAACAGTGGTCTCTATCATCTCTTCTTCTTTTTTAGCTTCCTGTTCTTTAAAGGTCAAATTCTCAACAATGTTCTCCAAATTCTTGAATACATTTTCATCAGTATCCAAGGTGATTTTTGTACCTTCTACATTCCTTTTTTCATCTTCAATATTAATAGCTGGAGAAGAGGGAATGTCCTCTTGTACTTTCTCACCCGTTTGTTCTACTGCAACTGATGATTCTCCAACATATTCTACCATAACCTTGATAATAGCCTATTCTGTCTCAGAATTTACTTCTTCATACCTTCCTCCCATAATCTAAATTATTCTCCTTTTGGTTCTTAGATGGGTGCTTAGGGCTTTCATGATCTGATTGAAATGAGTTTCATCTCTTATTCCACAAAGCTTCCTCACAAGATTTTCTCTGATAGTTGTCTCTTCCTCTGATGCTCTCTTCTTCCTATTTAGAAGTTTAATATAAAGATCATCAGGTATCTATCCTTGAATAGTATCAAACTTCTTTCCAGTCAAGATCATATGCTTCACAACTGTATTCTCCAGATTAAGTCTATCATTATAATCATAAAGATCATAATATTTGTTCATTCTTACAAAGTCACCATTCTCAATAATCTTCTCATTAAGCTTTTCAACTTTTGGTTTCCAAGCTTTCTTTCTAGTAGTGACATCATCTTTAACTTCTACAATATTTATTGGAATTGGTTACACTAGAGTTTTATGTCTCTTTCCTAGTCCAGTGGCACTTTCCTTAACTCTTTTGCTAGGTGTGGAGGAAGTGGATCTAGTAGACATCTTTGTTTCTATGTCCTTCTTAGGTACTTCCACTTTAACCTTTACTTGTGGTTCTTCTTGTTGCACTGTAATTGATGATAAAGGAGGGATAGACAAAACTTCCTTTTGTCCACTCTCTTTGATTGCTACTACTATTTGCTTTGCTATGAAAAAATATCTCTCTGTCATTCTTGTATCTTTTAGGATTTTCTTAATATTTCTTTCAAGTCTCTTCTTAGACTGTGTCTCTTCAATTAGAATCTTTTCAAAGTTGAAGTTCTCCTCAAAGGTTCCAAACCTGTTACACTGAGTGTCCAACTTACACTTTAGTAGTCTGCTAACATACTCTTTAGTCTCTACCTCAGATATTTCATAGCCAAGAGGGTCTATGAACTCTGTTCTAGCTCTACTGCTTCAATATAGGTAAAGTCAGTATCCACCATAAAACATATATCATCTTTATATTTTTCAACAAGAGATTTAGGGATCCTTGATCTGCTAGACACAATATTTTGAAATGTCTTAATAACAAGTACTGCACTCTCATTAACACTATCAATAACATGCCTTCTGTATAATACATTAATCCTTTCCATTGTATTTTTTCCATCATTCCAGTCATTTCCTATGGTGTAAGAAAATCTTCTCAAAAGATGAAAGAACATATATGTGATTAGGGATAAGAACCTAAATTGTGTATACTTAGTTTTCTTGATCTTCTCCAAGTTCTCAAACAATTGAATTCTAAGAATTTCACATGTATCAACTAGTACCCTGTCAACACACATAAGATAAGCTGCATGTACCATTCTAGTTTCCATGTCATCCTCTCTTGAATTTTAAGAATACTTAGTAGTTAGGATCTTGCATAAGTATCTCACATCATCTTGTTTGATCTTACTAATCATAATTCCTCTACCATTACAGGATGAGTTTGTGTTGTCAATGACTATTTTCCTCATGTTTTTCTCATTAAAAGGAACAACTCCAGTCTTAGATAATCCAGTGACTTCATAAATCAAATCAGTTGTAATATCTATCACTCTATCTTCTAGCCAAAACTTTCCATTATGAATTCTTCTCAAGATAATATTAGTGCATTCTTCATTATCAAATTCATACTATAATCCATATTTGACAATTTCATTATGTTCCAAATATTCAAAACCTTGTTTCAGTGTCATAGCCTGATTGTAAATATTTTGATATTCATCTATGAAATCACTATCATTTACTGTCTCTAGTTTGCATCCAAGATAACTTCTGACATTCTCTAAATGTAAAACTTCATCTGGTACAGATGATAATGCAAACCTAGGGTCTTCTTCCAAGGGTTCTACTGGTTCCCTTTTCAATTTAGGTCTATTCTTATCTCTGACATTGTGTATTAAGGAAACATCCATGATTTCTTCAAATTCCTTTACCGATTCAAGGATTTGTCAAGTAAAATACCTTAATTTCATGATTTTAGGGCTTGCATAGATTCGACACAAAATTCTTCTCCAAATCCTTGTAAAATGCTTTCAATCACTACTCTTTGATCTCCATGACACTTGAATTCACTTTGATGATCAAATAATACTGATCATAACCTTTTATTAATTCAATTTCACTTAGATCTGACATCACATTCAATTATTTTGCCACTTCTTTCCAAAAAGTTGTCTCCGCTAACCTGCAAAACTTAAAACTTCTTGCGATCTCGCAAAACATAATATTTTTTGTGCTCTTAACCATAGCATTAGAACATCATAAAATACCTTGCATTAACTATGCTAGACTCAGTTCATCATATATCTACTTCTATACTAAATCTAAGTTCCTATTCTACTGCAATTTACATACATTAAGTACTTTGAGATAGGTCAAGTAAAGATTCATACTAAATCTAAGTTCCTATTCTACTGCAATTTACATAAATTAAGTACTTTGAGATAGGTCAGGTAAAGATTCATTCTTACCTTTCAATACTTCACCTTCCTGATTACCTTCAATGTTGAATATGTCTCCTTGATCTGTGCTTTTGATAAACTTCACTTCATCTAAATTACTACAGCATCATTTTTGACTGTTACTAGCATCTTCATTTCTTCTTGCATGATTTCTAGGGTTAGGATTAGGATGAAAATCTCTATTATTCATTCTAAAAAACCTTGTTGTATGTCCAATCTTGTTGCATATCTGACAAACAATTCCATTATTTCCATAGCTTGGTCCAGGTTGATTGATTTGTGATCTGTGGTTTCTAGCAATGTGTCCAACCTTGTTGCATCTATAACATACTACTCCATTTCTTCTGTTCATATCTTCAGTAGGTTTCTTATCTGCATTTTTAGTATTCCTAAACATTCTACTACCATCATTATTCTCAATAAATTTAGGTTTCCTACAATTAATAGCTCTATGTCCAAAACCATGACAATTGTAACAATAACCATTACGAAGTTTAAATTGTTTACCTATGCAATCTATCTTCATATGACCAATAGTATTACAAGAAAAACATCTACCTCTGAATTCTCTTTGCATACCTTTAAGTGATTCCTCTTGCTTCGGTGACTCTTCTTCTTTAGGTGTATCTTCAAATTTGTTGATCTCATCAGGCTTCTTCTCATCCATGCTTTTAGATATCTTCAAATTTGGTTCCTTGCCTTCAGCATTTTCTTTGAAAGTGTTGAATCCAAGATCAATCTTATCATAGAATGGTTTTTGATAAGATATTTGTTCATCAATCTTCTCACTAGTTGAATATATCTTTTCAAGTTGTTGTTTGGATTTAGTCAGTTCACCTTTCACAATCTTATTGTATTTCTCAAGGTCATCATACTGCAAATTGACTTTCTCAAGTTCAGATGTTACTTTAGAAATTTTAGATTTTAGTTCTTCATTTTCAATCTTTAGACTTTCATTCTCATATTTTAGATTTGCTTCATTCTTGCCATTTCCATCTTTCAAACTAAGCTTCAAATTTGCTATCTTTAGTTCATGCTTAAGGATTTATTTTTCTTTTTCCACATTGTCATCACAATTTTCAATAAAAACTTTAGATTCCTTTTCAGATCTCAGATCTTCAAACTTGTTTTTCAATTTCTCAAGGAGGTTTTTTGCATCATCATACTTTCTTTTCAAAGTATCTTTTTCAATAGTAAGCAAGTCAATCTATTCAAGAGCTTCTTCAAGATTATTTTGTAGTTGATCCATATCCATAGAGATCTTACTCAAGCTACTAGGCTTTCCTTGAATGATTCTTTTCCGAGTAACTAAGCTCTGATACCAATTGTTAGAAATAGGGAATACTGAGAGGGGGGGTGAATCCGTATTCTACAAACTTTTTCTTTTTCCCAATTATGGATATAAAAGATTATCTTTATACATGCATAACATAAGAAGCTAAACAACATGCATAACAATAAAGAACTCATAACACATTATTTGTTCTCGAGGAAACCCTAGCCAGGGAAAACCCTAGTGGGGATGGTACCCACAAAGATCCACTAATCAAAAGTATCATGTTAAGGATGTTGACCATGTTAGGAATCTATTACAAGCATATAGTGTATCAGTTCTAATTAAGGGACTATAGGCCTTGTTAGAAGCCTCAACCCTGCTTGGAGTTGTAGTACAAAATCTGATTACTAGATGAGCCCATTGCCCAAACAAGTAATGTACAATATACATTGATTACAAAATAGGTTAAGGTACATAACCATATACTGCTTGCATCAATATCACTTCACTGCTCTTTCACTATCGCTATTACATATGCTTCATATACTTCTAAATACTATTAAAATGGGTTCAATATCATTCAAATGTTTTAGGGGGCAAATATGAGATCTATTCTCAAACCCAAATTCCCCAAGGAAGAGATCTGATTTCATCAACCAAAAAGGCCAATGCACAATTGAATCAATTTATGGCAAAGAGTACGAAGAGGGAGATTAAATCCAATATTTTCCTATGAATGGAATTTACGATTGGAATATGAAATAATTGAAGTGCAAATACTAACCTTGAATTAGGGCAGATATGGAAAATGCTAAATTTTGGCTTCTATATGAACTTTCTAAAGATTTTGTCACTTGTGTTGTACTGGAAATGTCGAGGCAGAAAAAACCCAGAAATCTTTTCTCCAAATTCACACAGGTCGACTTTGACCTTTTAAAAGATCAAAGACCACATTATTTATTTGAAGTCCAATTTTGATTCTGTTCGCAGATCCTGATAGATTGCAGAAAAGGGTATCCAAATTTTCTCTCAGATCCAAGATTTCACACCTATACCTACAAGAAAAATGGTGTTTTTTTTGTTTAGGGGGGGAGGGGGGGTTTTCCTTGGTCAAACCCTAGTTTGGAATCAACCTTAATATTAAAATTGAAATAGGAGAATGCTAGCAAGTAGTAGAAATGAATCTAATAATGAAGCTATGCAATTCAATAGATATGCTAATGTATTTGGAATGTAATAAAATATATTGATATGAAAGCTTGAACATAAAATCATCAAACCTCCATGATTGTATGCTTGAAATCCACCTTGAGGAAACAATGATATGGATCTTGAAGATGAACAAAGGATCTTGAAGGAAGATCACACCACCATGGTGGCTAGATCTAGGGTTTGAATGATAGATCTTGAATGCTTGAGCCAAATCCAATCAATAGCTTGAATGCTTGAATCCTTGATCTTCAATGGATAACTTGGATGGAGAAGAATACTTGAATACTTGAATAGAATGCTTTCTTGATCACCTTGAGAGCTTGAGAGTGGATGGGATGAGAAAACTTGATGTTCAGATGAGAGAGGAAGGCCTCCTTTTATAGTGATATAGGGAACACTCCTCTAGATGGGCCACCTTGGAGAATTAAATCCCAATTAGGTCCTCACCTTTAGAAAATATACTTTATTTAAATACAATTAAAGGATTTATCATTTCGGAGCCCGAAATAGCCAACCCAGAGGTAGAGAAATAATTTTCCCAAAAGCCAAACTGCCAACAAATGAAAATTTGAAATCCTGGCGGGAAGAGGTCAAGGTCGAGGTCAACCCTGACCTAGTCAAGCTTGAGGTTGACCCTGACCTGGTCAAGGTCAAGGTCAACTTTGACCTTAGACCCTAACTTTGTCAATATTTGCAGCAAAGGTCCCAGAGACGTCAGAAACCTGGAAATTGATATTTGAATAGGACTAGATGTCTAGAATAGGTAGGAAATCCCCTGTTTGATGTGATGAAGGACTAGGAGGTCTCATTTCTGAATCCTACCTGGAAAATAGAACCATGGAAGAGGAAAAATCAAGAAAAGTCCTCAGGACCTTAACCCTAATTTCACCTAGAATGAAGGAATCAAGAACGGAGAAGAAGTGGAAAGAGGGGAGAAAGCTAAAGACATGCAAAGATCCAATCAAGGCATGAACCATGACCCCAAACCACCTATTCGGGTGCTAATTTCTCTTAACATGGAAGTGCTTCCATTTTAAGATGATACATTAAGCCCCCACTTTAGCAAGAGTATGGATTCGATGCAAACTCTTGGTAAAGGAGAAGAGAGAAGAGACCCCAGTGGATTCAAAACAAGATGAAATAACACTTAGCTAAAGACACAAGCCCCCAGACCAAGGATTCTAATTCAACATACATACATGAGAGTATACAAAAGAACAATAGTTAGTACTAAACAACCCAAATCAATTAGCATAAGAAACCTTGCTAAGAAATATTTCTCATACCAATATCATATTTGGAGAGCTATCATAAAATCATAAATGATTACATAAGAAAGACAAGAGAAACACTATAGACAACACAACTTCATGATCTAGTCCTACTAGCATGAAAGCGAAAAGAGAAAAAAGATAAAGTGATTACCTTGCCCGGTAAGATGCATACCTTACTATGAATCACCCTGGAGGGAGAGCCCAATAGGTTTAGCCATAAACTATGCTTGCAATTGTAATGCGTCTTCTAACAGCTTCTTCTGGAATACCCATAGATCCACCTTCTTGTATCACTATGAATATGAAATGTGTATCTTCTCAGGATTTAGAAACTTATGTGTGTTACCTTTGAAAGATTTAGCATATGAATGTGTATCTTTTCAGGATTTAGCAACTTATGTGCATTACCTTCCAAGATTTAGCATATTTGAATTTTTTTTGAAAAATGTGTCTCCTCAGGATTTAGCAACTTATGTGTGTTACCTTTGGAAGATTTAGCATATGGATGCATCTCTTTTCAGGATTTAGCAACTTATGTGTGTTACCTTCCAAGATTTAGCATATAAAAATAAAAAACTATAGTACAAGGGAGACTCTATATATGCCCCCCTCCTTAAGATGGCCAAAAACATACTATTTTTCCATGTTAAGGAAAGAAAAAGAACAAGGATAAAGTCCTCTTCAGCATCAAGACAATATCCACAAACAACTCCCAGTCCAAGCCAAGAAGGCCACAACTCCTATGAGGCCATGGAAGAGATGAATGTAAAGAGATATCATGCAAGAAGTGAAAATGAAGTAACCCTTAATGAGGGATAGCACACTATTCAGTTTCCAAGGTGAGAGATGTATCAAGCATGGAAACCCAATGTCAAACAACAAATAAGGTTTGTATAAATGACATAGGTCTACAAATGTAAACCATAATTTTCATGTATGATTGGATATCACATAGTAGAAAAATACTGCTTAACCAAGGAAAGAGGTGAATCCCTAGAAAAGAAGAGAATACCATATGAAATAACAATGCATAGATTTGAATAAGATAGGAAATCATACCAAGCCTCTAAGGCAAAAGTACTTCTACCAAACTCACAATCCGTATTTGTGACTCCATGTTGGAAAGGAACAAAAACTGATAATGCTAAGATCGAATCCTTGAGACCAAAACCCCAGCATGAATATGTATGGAATAACAATGCATAGATTTGAATAAGATAGAAAATCATACCAAGCCCTTAAGGATAAAGTACTTCTACCTAACTCACAATCTATATTTGTTACTCTATGTGTGAATACTTGAAGACAGAAAAGAAGGATAAGGCATCATTTCCCTCTAAGTGTAGGAACAAAGATGAAAGAGGATACCTACTTCACAAAGCAAGGAGATATCCTATTTACAACAATGTATAGTATATCCTTAGTGAGATATATTGACCCCTACATCCAAGAGTATAAATAATCGTGAAAAGGATATGTCACTTATGGAAAAGGATCCTTAATGAAAAAGATCTTATCACCAAGACCCCCACCAAAGAGGAGTGCGTTTAGTTAAGATAACTTCTTTCAAAAGGCGAGAACAAAGATTCAATCATCAAGCCCCCATGTGAAGAAGAGAAAGAGGAATCTTTGGAATGAAGGAAAACAACTCTAACACTAAAACAAGGGTGAGAGTTTGTAAAGAACATAATTAGCAATATAGAGAAGTGACAACCTAGGACAACAACTTCTCATGTAAGAAGGTGATCCATAGTCAAAATATCTATCAATATGATGAAATAATATTGCAATATAAACAAATATGACTAAGCTAAGGAAAGAAGTTACCCTAGAAAAAGAGAAAGAAGGAAGAACCTTGCCCCCTGAGGGATGAAAGACAAGGGATATTTTTACAAAACACATGTCCTAAAAAATGATTTCCTAAGAAGAAAATATAATTCCTAGGAATGGATAAAAACATCATACAAGATTATGGAAGAAGGAAACATAAAGAATACCAATTAAATCTTAATAAAAAGACCTACTGGATCCTAAAAGACTGGATAAAATTATGCCTCTTTCCCCCCAGTCATGAGACAAGAGGATAGGAACATTTACTCGATCTCTAATGGAGGGGAATCCCCTATATCAAAATTATGAAGAAGTTGTAAGACTGAGCGAGGAAAAGGTATAATTCCTTGTACAACCCTATCCCTAACATATAATTTGAAGTGGTTACAATTGGCAAGCAAATGAGTATTACAATAGTGGAAAGGACATTTAAATTTGTACAAAGCATCAATAGGCATAGGTCTAAATCTTTCCTTCTTAGAATTCATTAGCTCCACATATACTGTCTTAGCAATTTCTTGATGAGTGTTAGGATTATCCATTAGAGGTGTAGAGAGATGAGCGTTAAGGGGAGGATGAAGATCCACACCACTTGACTTGAGATTTAGAAGTTCTGAGACCACTCTTATCTGGTTTAGGAGGTATGTTAATGGGAAACTGAATACCATGCTCATTAACTCCTAACCCTAAACCATTATACCCTTGTTTAGTCACCATATTATATCCAGTAGTGTACATATCATGTAAAGCTTCTACAGAAGGTGATTGTTTATCATGTTCATGAGTAAAGGTTGTATAAGGTGGGATAATAGGTTTTGAAGAAGTTTATTTACCCTTTCCTTTAATATCATCATGAATCAAAGGAGAAGGTAAATCAAAGAAATCTTGCACATCTGCATCTTGAATGATAGCTTGAATCCCATCATAAGTGTGGGAAGAGAGAGGATTAACAGACGAAGAAGTAGGTATCATAATAGGAAGATTAAAATTAGGATTAGGATTGATAGGATGAGGATTAGGAAGATTAGGAGGTGATGTGTCATCTACCCAATTCTTCACATAATCCAAAAGATGAATAAGGCTACCACATAAATCTCTAACAAACATTTTAAATATAGGCAGACTAGTGTCGGTCAATTTTACGAAAGCATAAGCAAGAGAAAAGTGAAGGCTCATCAACATAATAAAATGAATGGTACTTTCATAAACATCATAGGTATGATAAAGAGATGCTAAAAGAAGAGTAATGAAGAACATAACTACACACCAAAGCATCTTAAGAATCGCCATAAAATATTTTTGTATTTTTATTGAATATATAGATTTATTATTATTTTTTAAAAAAAAAATTTTGAAATACAAGAGCATAAACTAGATCTAAAAAGGCAATCTAACACCAAAAGAAAGAGAGTAAGCTCGTCAAGTTCACCAAAATGAATAATGAAGGTGAACACACACACAAACACACACAATAAGACAAAGGGAAATCTAACACCAGAAAGAAAGAGAGTAAGCTAGTCGGGTTCACCAAAATGAATAATATTAAAATGGGTTCAATATCATTCAAATGTTTTAGGGGGGAAATATGAGATCTATTCTCAAACCCAAATTCCCCAAGGAAGAGATCCGATTTGATCAACCAAAAAGGCTAATGCACAATCAAATCAATTTATGGAAAAGAGTAGGAAGACAGAGAGTAAATCCAATATTTCCCTATGAATGGAATTTATGCTTGGAATATGAAATAATTGAAGTGCAAATACTAACCTTGAATTAGGGCAGATCTAGAAAATGCTGAATTCTGGCTTCTATATGAACTTTCTGAAGATTTCATCACTTGTTCTAGACTGGAAATGTCAAGGTGGACAAAACCCAAAAATCTTTTCTCCAAATACACATAGGTCGACTTTGACCTTTTAAAAGATCAAAGACCACATTATTTATTTGAAGTCTGATTCTGATTCTATTTGCAGATCCTAAAAGATTGTCGAAAAGGGTATCCAAATTCACTCTCAGATCCAAGATTGTGCACTTGTACCTGCAAGAAAAATGGTGTTTTGTTTGTTTGGGGGGGGGGGTGGGTTTCCTTGGTCAAACCCTAGTTTGGAATCAACCTTAATATTGAAATTGAAATAGGAGAATGCTAGCAAGTAGTAGAAATGAATCTAACAATGAAGCTATGCAATTCAATAGATATGCTAATGTATTTGGAATGTAATAAAATATATTGATATGAAAGCTTGAACATAACATCATCAAACCTCCATGATTGTATGATTGAAATCCACCTTGAGGAAATAATGATATGGATCTTGAAGATGAACAAAGGATCTTGAAGGAAGATCACACCACCATGGTGGCTAGATCTAGGGTTTGAATGATAGATCTTGAATGCTTGAGCCAAATCCAATCAATAGCTTGAATGCTTGAATCCTTGATCTTCAATGGAGAACTTGGATGGAGAAGAAGACTTGAATACTTGAATGGAATGCTTGCTTGATCACCTTGAGAGCTTGAGTGTGGATGGGATGAGAAAACTTGATGTTCAAATGAGAGAGGAAGGCCTCCTTTTATAGTGATCTAGGGCACACTCCTCTAGATGGGCCACCTTGGAGAATTAAATCCCAATCAGGTCCTCACCTTTAGAAAATATACCTTAATTAAATACAATTAAAGGATTTACCATTTCGCAGCTCGAAATAGCTGACACGGAGGTAGAGAAATAATTTTCTTGAAAGCCAAACTGCCAACGAATGAAAATTTGAAATCCTAGCAGGAAGAGGTCAAGGTCAAGGTTGACCCTGACCTGGTCGACCTCAACCTTGACCTCTTCCCTAACTTTGTTAGGATTTGTAGCAGAGGTCCCAGAGATGTCAAAAACCTAGAAATTGATATCTAAATAGGACTATATGTCTGGAATAGGTAGAAAATCCCCTGTTTGATGTGATGAAGGATTAGGAGGTCTCATTTCTGAATCCTACCTAGAAAATAGAGCATTGGAAGAGGAAAAACCAAGAAAAGTCCTTAGGACCTTAACCCTAATTTCACCTAGAATGAAGGAATCAAGCACAAAGAAGAAGTGGAAAGTGGGGAGAAAGCTAAAGACATGAAAAGATCTGATCAAGGCACCAAACATGACCCCAAACCACCTACTCAGAGGGCTAAATGCTCTTAACATGGAAGTGCTTCCATTTTAAGACGATACAACTTCGCATCATATCACTTGTCGACACTATTGTGTTCTTTCTTAATAATGTTGTTCCTTCAACAATTACAATTACATTTACATTTATACCAATAGCTTTATCCAAGAGTTAACATCTAGGATGTCATCCCTTTATATGTTAAGTCATTATTTTGATAAACAAAATAATCCCTTAACTCTTTACTAGTTCTGTCTTCATATTCTGTCATGTCGGCTTCACACTGTCTTCAGTAAAATATTCATAACTTCTTTTGTACATGTCATACTGACTTGCACTCTAAGATGGGTGATCAATAGACATTTTAGAGTCTATGTTCAAGTGCACAAGCATTGAAATTACTCTAGTCAATGTCACAAATAAAAGCTGTGTCTAGGTTCACTGGTAAAACATTGTCTCACACTTAGACAAATTTGCAATGCGCTCTGTCATACTTGCTTTCTGACCTGTGTGATCTTCATGTGGATCATATGTTTCCATAATGACAAAATCTATGTAATAAACTCAGCCAAATTTACAGCAAGTCTTATGTTGTGCCTGGGCTCACCACTGAAGTAACCATCCAATGAACATGTGGTGCATGAGAGTGAGCTTGAGCCAAGAGCAAAAGGTAGCCTGAGCATAATATCCTCTATGTTGCCGAGTGTCAAACATATGGAGCTTTAGGTGTAGGTAAAAGGGAATCCCGTCAGAGTGTTTGCTATGTTGATAGGTGACAAACACAAAGTTTTTTGAGCCAAAGGAAGCTAGGTGTCCAAAATTGCAAACCCTTGACAAAGCCCAAAAATGAATAAAATCATATTTTTGACTTACAATCAGTTACCAATAAGTTTCATACCACATGAGTGACTTCATCCATCAATTTTGGGTGACAATAACAAAGTTTGAGCAAGAAACAAAGGTGTTTTGAGTTAAAATGGTGGAACAACAGTTAATTCCTACATTCTTGGGGCTGATTTGCAACTTATTTTTGCATGATTTTGATGTAATAATAGGTGGAAATCCTTCTCAGCATAATAACTATAGGTTCATAAGTATTTTTTTGTAGTTAATCTTTGGTTTTAATTTTATTTCACCAATTTTTCATGGCTGAAAGCCCTAGTTAAAAGATTTATTGTTTTGATTGTAAACTCTATATAAATTCATCAAGATGATGTAATTACGTGGGATATTTTTCATTATAATGAAATATACATTTGATGTTGCATTCATGGTGTGTTCAACTACTATCTATGTGAATTTAAGAAATTTATTTCTTCATATTCAAGAGCCAAGTGTATTTCTTCTGTGAATTTTCTTGCGAATCACTTAATCGGTGTTTGTTGTGATCTATTTTTCTTGTTGTGGTGAATGATTGGATAATATTACACTATTTGTACTTGAGGATGAATTTTTCTTACATGTGCACTTGTCTAGTATGGCTTCACAATTTGATGAATTATGAGATATCTATAATCTGTTAAACTTCCATTGGTGATTGCATCTACTTGGTATGATATGTGAGTATTTAATTTCACATGCTTGTGGGTTTCCTTTATCTAATCCAATATTCAATATGAAATTAAAATTTATTATGGTTTATATCCATTATAATTTTCTTTCATCAATTTTATTGCATTCTTGTTACCTTAATATTTTGACACATTATTGTAATTTGGGTTAGAATTAAAATTCATCATAGGAATCAAAATAGATTGCAATGATAAATTTATATGAAAAAGTTGGTATTATTAATTCTAAAAATGAAAAAGGTTGTCAAGTGTGTTTATTTCCAAATTGAAAAGTTCAGAACCAACAAAGGCCTCCTTGTGAATATTCACATTTATCTTCAATTGAGTCTCCATGGGGTTGTATCATGACCATAGAGAACCTTGGGAATCACTTCGTCACTCTTTCAAGAGATTTGCATCACATCTCACTAGTGTTGCATCATGTAAAATGATGCCTAACAATAAGTCCATGTAAATGGAAGGTTGAGACACATTTCCTAATGCTAGAAACATGCATATTCTATTATATTATTCAGCCATAAAAGCGATACAAAGTATTTGTAGTGTTACAATAAATACTCATGAAATATCAAGCCTATCTTATGTATCCTCCATATGTCCAAGCATGAATCCACACATTCCATGCCATACTTCATGTATGTACTCCTCAGAAAGACTAAATAATGACAACCCACTCAACCAACCAATATTTACCACTAAGAATGCTCTTTCTTTTATTGAATTAATCTTGCAAATTCAAAACCAAGTGGTTAACCATGTGCCACAAATCCATGTGAACATAATATTATTGAACCCTCATTTAATATTCAATACTAATTTTTCACTTTATTAAATATCTTTCCCCAATATTAAAAATAATCATCCTAATGTGACACCCACATTAAATATGTTTCCCGATGTTATAATAAAATACATAAAGTAGTTCCATGAATGTCAAAAACTAGTGATACACATCCATTTAAGTTCTCATAGGCAAACCCCACAGTCTATAATAAATAATATATATTATAAACATTATGCAAGGTTTAAACACCCTATATGAATAAGTCACATAGAGAATTGAATTTCATTTTTGAGTCCTAAAGGCTCAAAAGATTCATAGCTTATGTTTGGCAAAAATATATTTTAGTTTGGATGTAGTATGCTTGATTTCCTTATTTTCTTGCACAAGGGAGTGAACTAAATTAAGAAAGAAATTTGAGCTAAGATTTAATATCTTTTAAGTGTTTGTTTGCATTGACACTTTTCAAAATCCATAGTTTATGTTTGTTATGATATTATCTCCCATTTATTAATTAGGGGTTAGGTTCAACTTATGTGTGAAACAAGATAATTTGGCCATACAAAAATTTAAGTGTAATATTTAAATGGATTAAAAGAGTATGGTTTGGACTTTTGTCCCTTATATATCAGTTTGCATATGAACTACATAAATCACATATATAACAGTGAGATTTAATAAATAAAATAAGAGATATATATGTAGGCTAGATGACAAGGATGATTCCTTGATATCTTTATGTACTTACATAACAATATCCTCTATACTTATGCTCAAGTTATTAGTAGTTCCAATAAATCTATATTAGTATAACTACCCAATCTAATTAGAAGAATTATATTTTTTGAAAGTGTGAAATATTTAATATCAATAAGAATGTGATTGAGTTGGACTCATGAACCATGTAAATTTGAACTTATAATTTGATACACATGGATGGGATTCATATGACCCTTATAAACTAAGAAGAAGATCATGACACTCAAGGTTATTACAAGGACATGAATAGATTGGTTACCATGATGTTTTCTCATAAGAAACCATGTAAAGTATTAAAATGTAAGAAATAATATGCCCTCCTCAATTGAGTGCTTATAATGTTGGGTAAAAGCACAAAGTTGTGTCACGTTTCAGGACAACTTATCAGCATAGCTGAATTTGAGTATTTCTAACTAAAATTATTTATTGTCAAACATATGATCTAGCTAGATTCATTGTAGCTAAGTTAGATAAGTGCTTCAACTTTTCCAATTAGAAATATATATTAAATGCATTTTTTATACCAATTACTAAAGAAATTTTAAATTATTTCAGAAAAGCAATGTTTCAATAACTCCTACTCTTTTTAATGATATTTTTTATAAATATTAAAATATCCTTTTTTAGAGCATAGAGTCAAGATTATCATCATATAATTTTTATAGTATTTTAATTAGATCTAATATATTATAATTTCAAAATACTATAAGTAGGTATTTTAACATTCAAGAACAAGATGCTTCAAAAATAGAAAAAAATAGTAAAGCTTATCAAAAAAATTGAAATTTTATATTTAACACTAGAGGAGAGAGTTATCTTCAAGAATGTGTAATTTTTTTTTTGAATGGTGTAGATTTGATAGGGGAAATTTGGTGGGAGATGAAAATTATCAATTTCAGGTATGTTCAACTTTGAGTAGTTATAACGGAGAAAATATACATTGAAAACTATTTTTTTTTTCTTTTTTGCACTAGTTATGCATTTCATCTATAACATATTTTGAAATCAAAGAAAAAAAAGATTATTTGCATATACTTTTTTGGTGGGAACAAGACCCTCATTTTTCAACATTTTTCAACAAGTAAAAAATAGACTTCAAAAATTAAAAAACTATGTGAATTCTTGTTCAATTTTTTTAAAAAAAATTATAGGCATAAACTTCATCCACTTTTACACATTTCATTACTTTACATCATCTCCAAATTCTAAACATAAATGCCATTTTTATGTTGTTAAAGTTAAAAAATTTGTGTGTTGTTGACCTTTTCCTTTATAAAATTGTGACACGACTTTGTACTTTTACCCTACTATGATTTCAAATTTGAGGAAGAGATTTAAGTTGTAATGTTTATTTGTAGCAATATCTCATCGGTCATGGACGTGTAAATCGAATGGTCTAAACATGAAATTATTGTCTTTGATATGAGACTGATATACTACCTCCAATACAAGGAAAAACAATAACTTGAGAAATTAAAATGGTCTTGTACTAGATGTGATCATGTATAATTAATTTGGTAAATATTGTGTAAGATGCTATGTGAAAGAGAAACACAATAATTATGTTGTGAGATATAATTGTGTTCATATAACATTTTTTGTGTCTTTGGTGTCATCATGATACAAAAAAATCTAAATCAACAAGAAAAAGAATTAAATATTTTTCTAATTTGGTTAAGATTTATACTAATTAGCCAAAAGTAAGTTAAAAAGTTCACATCAATTGGAAAATTGGGTCAATATCAACAAGAACTAGGAGCATTAAAGGTGTCAAAATAAAAAAAATGTAACCTTTTTTTATTTTTCTCTATAAAATAGGATCATGCAGGGGTATCCAAGTATCTTGTTTAATAGTCATAAATTTTTGGCAAGTTTGGGGTGAATAAACTAATGGGTACTAAACCCTAACTCAATAGTTAGTTATTAGACATGTAATTCACCTCACACTCATAAATCATGAGAAAGTGAGTTGTAAATTTTTTTGCACAAGTGCTTATTGTCATTTCTTAATTGACTGAGTGTCTCTATATACAACAAATCAACTTTTCTTTTTTTTTTTCTTGACTTTAGTAGCCTTACCATTCATTTTTCATTCAAGTAATTTAAGCCACAAATTTTAAATGATGTGCAACAAAATAATTTTAAAAAATATATAACAAAATGATTTTCTAAACTTCACATTTTTACATAGAATGTGGAATTTAAGACTAAAAAATATTAAATTAATTAAGCTGATAGGTTTTTTGTGGGCATAGCCCACTGACAGAAAAGTGTCAGCAAACTGGTAAAAAATAATTTTCGGTGCAATTTAATTTTCATTATTCATGCAACTGCATCTCTTTGAAGATTGCAATATCTTCTTTGCATGTCATAATGCTTTTTTGAAATAATTAATGGCATCACTCCATATCTCTAACTAAATTCCATTTGCAATGGCTACTCGCACTCCTTATTCCCAACTAAAGTTACTTTGCTTAAAAGAAGAGTCGGCTCTATTTTACTACACTCACAGGCCATTTCATTTCATTTCATCATTTTGAACAACTATGTTCTCTTATGTTGTTGAAATGGTTTTCTATAATGGAGACAATCAAAATACCTGGTTTTCAATAGTTTTAAAAAATAGGAAATGATCTAGGTATTCATTCTCCACCAGAATTTGTCATAGAGTTGGATGGATTTTTATCGGGCATTAAAAACTAGGACGTAAGAAAATGGGCTTTGTAGGTGCATTATTTTTTGGAAAGTACTAAGTAGGAAATTTAATAAAAGTGTGATTAAAGGTTCTCATTATCCCTTGCTCACACTTTAGAGAAGTTTATTGCTGGGATAGTTACTGCACAATAAGGTATTTCTGATTTTCTATGCTTTTGTCTACTATAATGTATCAATAATAGTTATGATTATATCCATAAATTTGTTGGAAACAATTGTCTGAAGGAAATTGCTACTCAATTATGTATTGTCTTTGATGTCACACAATGTCATAGTCCGCAGCAATCAGATCCTGCCGAGCTTAGTCGGTCTGCCAGACAGGAATATTAGTGCTTACCAAGTCCACTTGGTTATCGAAGAAAAGCAGTGTCTACCGAGTTCACTCGGTTACCAAAGAAAATTTAGTATTTACTGAGTTCACTCGGTTATCAAAAAAAAAAGTTAGTGTTTACCGAGTTCAGTTGGTCATCGAAGAAAAGTTAGTGTTTACCAAGTTCAGTCAGTTATCGAAGGTAAAAGATTGTCGGTGTTTACCGAGTTCCCTCAGTCTCTGAAAGATTATAGAAAGTTATGGTCACCGAGCACTGTCGGCCCTTGAAGGATTTTTTGCAAATAGAGTTTTCTTAATTCAGCCGACTGTTATACTAAATAATGTCGATTTGACAAATCTAAAATCATATAAATAAAAGGTCAAATGTGAAAAGTAAACAAGAAATACAGCAGAAGATTTACAGAAGAAAAGTAGGAAAGGTGTATGCGAATTTGTGAAGGATGTTCAGATATCCTTGAGGTGCAGCAGAGATTTATTCGATCAAAAAGGATCAGACTTATGCAGAACAGAGATCTGTAATTAGCAAGATAGTTGCATTATTATACAGGTCATTTTTCATTGTTACCTTCTTATCATTGTAACAATGAATTCTAAATCTCTTAACCGAGTTGGTTTAACAACCATATTGTAAATCCTCTAACAAGGTGACAATTCCATTGAATTGTTTTCAAGACCTCTTACCAGGCCACTCCTAGCAGGGTGTTTTAAATCCTCTAACAAGGTCACACCTAACAGTGTGTTTTGTAACCTTTTACCGGGTTGGCTTCTAACCGGGCATCACTTCAGAAAAGTGAAAATCAGTATCTAGATACATTGGTGGTTTTTCCCATATTGGGTTTCCGCATTAAATCTTGTGTCTCTTGTGTTCTTAATTGCTTTCTCAATCATATACATGTGATGATGAATATCTAAAGATAATTTTGCTAATACTTTCTGCATCTTCAAAGTTACTGCAATCTATTTACCGAGTGCTAAAACAGATAACATTGTTAAGATATCCTAAGGGATCTGGAAAGAATTAATTTTGAAGTGTTTTATGGTTGATTGATTCACCCCCCCCTCTCAGTCACTTCATCCATATTCCATCAATTGGTATTAGAGCTTTTGGTGCTTGCAGGAAGGGTTTCAAAGACCTAAGCTAAAGATCAGGATGTCTTACGAGAGGGAAATTCCAAAGCTCAACAGAGATAACTTTTCAGCATGGCAAGGTCTCATGCGACTTCATCTAGCTTCCATTGGTGATTCAGGATGCAAATACATTGATGAAGAATACACAATTCCTAATGGCGCATTAACTGTTGAAGACATTGCAGATAAAAAGACTCACAACACCATGATGATAGACATTGCATCTGCTCTCAGCTATGAAGAATTTGATGATATTAAAGACTGCACTACTACATATGAAATGTGGATGGCACTGAAGAAAATATATGGTGGTGATGCAAATGTGAAAAGAGCCAAAGCAGAAAGCCTAAGAGGACAGTTTGACAAGATGAATATGAAGGAAGATGAAAACATTGCAAAATATGTTGAAAGAATCAAAGCAAGTGTAAGTGCAATTAGAGCTTCTGGAGGAACAATCTTAGATGAGACTGTTATAAGTAAGGTACTCAGAACATTACTCCCTATCTATGCAATAAGAGTATCAGCTATTCAAGAAAGAAGATGTGAAACAAACCACAATATAACTTTGGATGCTTTAGTTGGAAGATTGACAGCCTTTGAATTAGACAACTATGACAACTATGTTCCAAATTCAAAAAATATTGAATCAACATTTGAGGCCAAGGTTTCACTAAAGAAGAACAAGAAAATTAAAGAAGTTCAGTCAGAAAGTGAAGAAGTATCATAAGAAAGTTCTGATAGTGATCTTGAAATTGTAGAAGCATTACTTGCAAAGAAGTACTCTAGAGGGAAAGGTAAATATAAAGGTAAAACTCCTTTACTCTATTTTTCATGTGAAGAAATTGGACATATTGCAGCTAGGTGCCCAAACAAGCAAGTCAAGGAAGATAAGAGAAGTCACAAGTACTATGGCAAAAAGAATTTCAAATCATACAAGGATAAAGGTAAGAAATCATGTTTTATGGCTAAAGATTCTAATGATAGTGAAGAAGAAATTGTCTTTATTGCTATAAAAGATGAATCTGATGATGATGAAGATAAGATGGCACTTATTTCTCATATAAGCAAAGATGATATATGGATAATAGACAGCGGATGTTAACACCACATGACTGGTGACAAGACAAAATTTGAATATCTAGAAGACTGTGACAGTGGTAATGTAAGATTTGGAAACAATGAACCTTGTTGTATAAAAGGAAAAGGAAGAATCTCATTAACCAAAGAACTCATATGTGATAATGCTTATTGGGTTGAAGGACTAAAACATAATCTTCTAAGTGTAGCACAGCTAATCAACACTGGTTTCAAGGTTGAATTAATGAATGGTCAAGCAAGACTGCTGGATGGAAAAGGAAAACTCATTGGATCAGGCAAACAAACAAAAGGTAACTTATTTTATCTTGATCTCAGTGAATATTCATGCTTTATTGCTCAAATAGAAGAAAGTTGGCTATGGCACAAAAGGTTATGTCATGTGAATTTTGATAACATGATAAAAATAAGCAAATTCAAGAAGGTTAGAGGCATTCCTACTTTGAAGAAACCTGACACTAGTCTATGTAAGAATTGTCAGATTGGCAAAATGAGTAAAACTACTTTCAAGAGTAAGAACTATCAGTCTAAAGAAATTTTGGAAATTGTGCATACTAATTTATGTGGACCTATTGGTATACAAAGCTATACTGGAGATAAATTCTTTATTCTTTTCGTTGATGATTATTCTAGAATGATGACTGTTATGTATTTAAGAGAAAAATCAGAAGCATTTGAAAAGTTCAAATGGTACTTAGCAAAAGTGGAAAAGGAAACAGGGAAAAGATTGAAATGCTTAAGATTAGACAGAGGTGGTGAATTCATCTCCCATGATTTTAACAACTTTTGCATTGAAAGAGGAATCAAAAGACAGGTATCAGCTCCTAGAACTCCTGAGCAGAATGGAATAGCAGAAAGAAGAAACAGATCTATTATGGATTGTGCAAGGACTCTAATGATAGAAAAGAACATCGCTATAAAGTACTGGAAGGAAGCTATCAGCACTGCAGTTCATACCTTGAACCGGGTACAACTGAAGAAAGACACATTCAAAACTCCTTATGAATTATGGTATGGCTATAAACCCAATATAAGTTACATGAAAATATTTGGTAGCAAGTGTTATATCTTAAAAGAATCCAGAAGAAATAAATTTGATGTGAAAAGTGATGAAGGAATATTCCTAGGATATTCTAGCAAAAGCAAGGCATACAAATGTCTGAACTTATCTACTCACAAAGTCATAGAAAGTATACATGTAAAATTTGATGAGTTTGCAGAAAAGACTGAGGAAGAAAGCAAAAGGGAACCTGAGAACTACATAAGATTCATTTACATTGAACCTGAAACATTGGTAGACACAACTATCAGTAAGGAAACTATATCTACCGAGCCGAGCATAGTTACCGAGTCACAAACTGAGTCATAGGAAGAAGTTCAAACTGAGTCACAGGAAGGAATTCAGACCGAGTCTCAGCTTGAAGTTACCGAGCAAATATCTACCGAGCCCGAGCAACCTGAAGAAGAGATCCTAGAAGACAACAGCATGAATCATTCAAAAGGCAAGGAACCTATACTAGCCAAATATGTCAAAAGACATCATACACTAGATCAAATCATTGGAAACAAATCAGATGGTACTATGACAAGAAGCAAGCTAAAAGGTACATGTCTGCTTACTGACTTTGAACCTAGAAATATCAAAGATGCATTGGAAAATGAAAGTTGGATTGAAGCAATGAATGAAGAATTAGAACAAATACAAAAGAACAAAACTTGGACTCTTGTACCTAGGCGTAAAGATAAGAATGTAATTGGAACAAAATGGGTATTCAGGAATAAGTTGAATGAAGATGGTCAAGTATCTAGAAACAAAGCTAGACTGGTATGTAAAGGTTATTCTCAAGAAGAAGGTATAGATTATGGAGAAACTTTCGCTCCTGTTGCAAGATTAGAAGGTGTAAGAACTCTACTTGCTTATGCAGCACACAAAGGATTTAAGGTATATCAGATGGATATAAAATCTGCATTTCTCAATGGAATTCATGATAAAGAAGTCTACATTGAACAACCTGAAGGTTTTGTTGATCCAGATAAAAGGGACATGGTCTGCAGGTTACACAAAGCATTGTATGGTTTAAAAAAAGCTCCTAGAGCATGGTATGAAAGACTCCATAACTATTTGATTCAGATTAATTTCAAAAGAGCTAATGATAACAGTAATCTGTATATTAAAGAAGGACCGGATGACAAAATTGTATTGGAAAAAATATTTGTGGATGATACTATATTTATAGGGAATGAGGATCAGTGCAAAGAATTTTTAGAACAAATGAACAAAGAATTTGAAATGTCTATGTTTGGTTTAATAAAATTCTTTGTTGGTCTTCAAATTCAGCAAAGCAAGAATGGTATATACATTACTCAATCCAAATACATTAAGGAAATACTTAAGAAGTTTGGTATGGAAGATTCAAAACCAGTTGGTACACCCATGTGTACTGGACTGAAACTTACCAAAAATGATGATTCAAAAGAAGTTGATCAGACCCTATACCGATCTATGATTGGAAAATTGCAGTATGTAGTACATACAAGACCTGATATTGCCTTAGCAGTCGGTATAGTAGCTAGATTCTCAGCAAAACCTAAGGAAAATCACATGATGGCAATCAAAAGAATCTTAAGATACTTAAGAGGAACTGAAGAATATGGTTTGTGGTATAAATTTGGAGGCAATCTAGACTTGAAAGTGTTTACTGATGCTGATTGGGCAGGAAACATTGATGACAGAAAAAGCACAAGTGGTGGAGCATTTTTTCTTGGAAAAAGACTAGTATCCTGGACTAGTAAAAAGTAGAATTGCACATCTCAATCCACAGCTAAAGCAGAATATGTTGCTGCTGCAGTAAACTGTTCAAATATTGTTTGGTTTAAACAGCTATTAGAAGGTATGAAGGTTGAAATCAAAGAACTAGTTGTTATATTTTGTGACAATACCAGTGCAATAAACATCTCTAAGAATCCAGTGATGCATTCCAAAACCAAGCACATTGCTATTAAATATTACTTTGTCAGAGAATTGGTGCAGGACAAGGAAATCAGATTAGAATATATTCATACAAAAGAACAGATTGCAGACATTTTTACCAAACCATTACCTAAGGATGCATTTGTGTATCTAAGAGGTAAGTTAGGGGTCATTCCCCTATCTGAGGCTCACTAAATATAGTTTTAGTGATGCATCAACCAGAACATGATTGAAAATCAACCTGTTGATGCAGCATATTCAAGGAATCACTGCATATGAATCAGTACTTGAGGTACATTAATTTTCACCGGTAATATGTGAATTATCTTTGGCATGTGTTGTCAAAGAGGGAGTGTTTGCTATGTCTTTTCTATTACTTCAAGAAATTTTCAATAGTCAGAAGGAAGAATTTTCAGGATACAGGAAGTTTGCTGATAGAGGGAGATTTGAATCTGAACCGAGCTAACTCTTTCAAATTTCTTATGATATGACATATTGTGTTGCCATCAATGCCAAAGAGGGAGATTGTTGGAAACAATTGTCTGAAGGAAATTGCTACTAAATTATGTATTGTCTTTGATGTCACACAATGTCATAGTCCGCAGCAATCAGATCCTACCGAGCTCAGTCGGTCTGCCAGATAGAAATATTAGTGCTTACCGAGTCCACTCGGTTATCGAAGAAAAGTAGTGTCTACCGAGTTCACTCGGTTACCAAAGAAAATTTAGTATTTACCGAGTTCACTCGGTTATCAAAAAAAAAATTTAGTGTTTACCGAGTTCAGTCGGTCATCGAAGAAAAGTTAGTGTTTACTGAGTTCAGTCGGTTATCGAAGGTAAAAGATTGTCGGTGTTTACCGAGTTCCCTCGGTCTCTGAAAGATTATAGAAAGTTATGGTCACCGAGCACTATCGGCCCTTGAAGGATTTTTTGCAAATAGAGTTTTCTTAATTCAGCCGACTATTATACTAAATAATGTCGATTTGACAAATCTAAAATCATATAAATAAAAGGTCAAATGTGAAAAGTAAACAAGAAATACAGCAGAAGATTTACAGAAGAAAAGCAGGAAAGGTGTATGCGAATTTGTGAAGGATGTTTAGATATCCTTGAGGTGCAGAAGAGATTTATTCGATCAGAAAGGATCAGACTTATGCAGAATAGAGATCTGTAATCAGCAAGACAGTTGCATTATTATACAGGTCATTTTTCATTGTTACCTTCTTATCATTGTAAGAGTGAATTCTAAATCTCTTAACCGAGTTGGTTTAACAACCATATTGTAAATCCTCTAACAAGGTGACAATTCCATTGATTTGTTTTCAAGACCTCTTACTAGGCCACTCCTAGCAGGGTGTTTTAAATCCTCTAACAAGGTCACACCTAACAGTGTGTTTTGTAACCTTTTACCGGGTTGGCTTCTAACCGGGCATCACTTCAGAAAAGTGAAAATCAGTATCTAGATACATTGGTAGTTTTTCCCATATTGGGTTTCCACGTTAAATCTTGTGTCTCTTGTGTTCTTAATTGCTTTCTCAATCATATACATGTGCTGATGAATATCTAAAGATAATTTTGCTAATACTTTCTGCATCTTCAAAGTTACTGCAATCTATTTACCGAGTGCTAAAACAGATAACATTGTTAAGATATCCTAAGGGATCTGGAAAGAATTAATTGTGAAGTGTTTTATGGTTGACTGATTCACCCCCCCCCTCTCAGTCACTTCATCCATATTCCATCAAAATTGACAATGATTCTTACTCTCAATTTATTTTGTCAATTTATTTATGGATGTTGATATAGCACGTTAGTTACTTTTTAGATTTTGAGAATACAAGGGTGTGAATAATTTGTTGTTAATTAGGCAATGCATAATAGAAAGTGGACCTGCATTAAAAAAATGAAAATGGAAGTCTAGCATAGGCACACATGTTGTTTACGAAATGCCTAAAAGAAATGTTGTCTCTTGGACAATTATAATTATAGGACAGTCTCACTAAGGTTGATCCCATGTACATGATATAGCTCCCTAAAACTACACTTTTCCATGGATTTAGTTTTGTGTAACTGAATATCAAAAAATCCTATTTAATGCCAACAATACATAGTCAACCAGCTTTCCAATAATTGGCCATTTTAAGAAAATTGCTATTCTTGAATTAACTTAGTAATAAGTTTTTTTGTTGGATGTGTCATGCATTCTTTAGATGTTTTCTAAACCTAATAGATTGTGTGTAATTGAATATCACAAACCCTATCAACTACCAATAGAAATCCTCGAAACATACAACCATCTTTCCAGTAATTTACCATTTTAAAAAAATTATGATTCTTTGATTAACATGGTAATTTCTCTTCTTTCTTGTTGGATATGTCTTGTATTCTTCACATATTTTACACCCCTTATAGATCCTACATTTTGATGGAGGCATTTTTCTCACTAAAAATGTCAAAATGCATGCGTATTCTAACAAAGTAGTTTTAACAGGGTTCATAGATATCATCACACATTACTTTCTAAGCATAACCTCTTAACTTTTTTGTATCCATTTTTTCAAGAAAGTAATCGAAATCATTGTACAATTTTTTAAAAAAATGTCCTACAATCCAATAATTTTTAGAATACTAAAAATTGTCTATGACATTTGATTGAATTGATTGATTTCTGAATTTAGTAACATGGATTCTATACACAGAAGTAATACAATGCCAAACACCGTGATGTCATACATTTCAAATATCTATATAATTTTCCAAGTGAAAATGAAAGAAAAAAGAGGAGTTACACACAGAAAATAATAACAATGTTGACAAGGTATTAATTTTGAAGCATATTTGTAGTGTAAATGCAAATTGATAATGTTCATAAAGTGGAAGACTTGTTGATTCCATTTAAAACTTCAGGAGTACCAAACTGAAGATAGAAAATTCGATTTGCAAACAAATAATTCTTAAATATGAAACAAATAGAAAGATTAAAACTTTCGACAATTGTCCTCATGTAAATTTAGATCACAGAAAGTGCATTTTGGTTTCCCTTCAGAGTGGGTTTACATAAAGGATTATTTAAAAATCTCTCAAAAATATTTGATTTGAGAAGACTCAAATGGGATGTTGAGTGATACTCCTCTATTATATGTCATGCTTGCACTTTTTTTTATCAGCATTGTAGATATAAATTTTTTGAGAAGATTCTAATGGGATGTTGAGTGATACTCCTATATCATGTCATGTTTGGACCTTTTTAATCAACATTATAGACATAGAAGCTCTAAAAATATTCTAATGGGATGCTGAGCGATACTCTATTATGTCATGTTTGCACTTATTTTTATCAGCATTGCAGAAACCAAAGTTGTTATTCAATTTTCAAATTCCTACTTGGGTGTATGGAAATGAGATGTCTTACTTAATAAAACATTTCTACAATTGTGTAGCTACAACTAAATCAACAATGTCAACTCCCACAGAAAAAATCTAAGATCCTCAATACCAAAGAAGATAGCTCACATTGAACATATGATAAATTTAAATAATTTCTAGTCATACTACTTTGAAAATGGAGATCAAAACTTACTGAAATTACTCATATGTGAATCATTATATTAAATGTCATTTTAGAAATAAATACCAATTACAATAAATCTAACATGAAATTGTATGTGGCTACTAGACAACCAAAAATAGATGGTTTCATAAACTTATTTATGCACAAACAAGGATAAAGAAATAGTATTAATAATCCATCAATGAACCATGCATTTTCTTTATCATCAAATCGACAGTTGATTCCACTCCAAGGGAGTTGCTAAGGAACACAAGGATCGTCATTCCATCCAAATCAAAGGGGAATTCCTAAGGTCTTCTTCATCTCCCACAAAGCCCAAACTAGATGAATTCAAAGAATAAATACAAAATAAGTTAATTAAGCTAAAAGGCTTTTTATTGTGGGCATTGTTTACTAGATGAAAAGTGTTAGCGAGGGAAAATTGTCTTATTCCGGAAATATGTCTGGTGGAAAATAATAATTTTTGGTTAAATTCAATGAGAAAAAGAGGCACTGGCTATGAGCTGAATATTTGCACTTGATCCCATAGCCTCTCTATGCTACTCTATAGCCCAAACTACATGAATTCAAAGAATAAATAAAAAATAAGTTAATTAAGTTGATAGGCTTTTTATTGTGGGCATTGTCTACTAGATGAAAAGTGTTAGCAAGGGAAAATTATCTTATACCAGAAACATGTCTAGTGAAAAATAATAATTTTCAATTAAATTCAATGAGCAAAAGAGGCACTGGCTATGGAGTCGAATATTTGCACGCATTCCCATAGTCTCTCCATGCTACTCTATAGCTGTTGTACATACAAGTTTATCAATATGACAGGTGGATAGTAAACAGTTATATGATTTTCCACATAAAACATTTCCAACCCTTTTTCTATGATATTCAACACGAGTCTAATTAAATTTGAGTTGCAGCTTATATTTCAAACCATATTTTAACTTAAAATTAAGTTAAAAGATAAGTAGAATGTGTTTATGTTCTAATTCTTTGTTAATTTGACTTAATATAAAATTTATGATTAAGCTAATCATATTTAATATTCAGAGATATTGGTCTTTCATGTAGACTATTTTTTATTCACATTTACTTCAAAAAATATTTTATTTAAAAAAACTAATTGTAACTTTTGAAATTAGTATAGATTGTTTTATTTGATTTATTTTTATTTTAAATATTATTTATTATAAGATTTATTTATTTATTTTTACAATTTTAAGAATAGAAATGTGTAAGTGAAATCTAAATTACAATTTATGTATTGAAATCTAAATAGGTAAAATAAAATATATAATTGAAATCTAATTTTAATATTTTATTTTTAAAAAATAGTATAATTGATATCTATATAGTAATTTTTATAAGTAAATTAAAATGTCTATTGAATTCGCTTGCATGAAAGAGGTATTTTTTATAGTTTTGGATTATATTTTATCAAGATTCATATATATATAAAAATATATTTTTAAAAAAATCTAATAAGTTTATAAATTTTCCAAGAACAATGATATGTTTAATTTTTTATAAGGGAGGAGGAGGAAGAGGAAGAGAAATCAGAGGGGGAGGAGGAGGAAGAGGAGAAGGAGGAGAAGGCGAAGAAGAAGAAGAAGAAGAAGAAGAAGAAGGAGGAGGAGGAGGAGGAGGAGGACAACAACAACAAGACACTTGCTTTCTCCTCCCTTCAACCTCCTAGTACATTAAATAATTTATATCTATGCCAATTTGAGCTAATCCAAGGGTTGACACAAATTCCCTTAGCACATTATCATACCCATATAAAAATCTACATTACTTGTTGAGAGTAATGTATTGTCTATTATGTTTCTAGATAACAATGCTATAATCCCCATTCTTTGAAGAGAATGGTTGATATGTTATTGAATTTATCTAGATGATATGGTATTGAATTTATCTTGGATATTAATGTTTCATTCTTTTGAATTTGAAGTATAACTACTCTTTTTCCAAATGTAAACAAATTAGATGTTATAAAAATCGTTTATTTGCAATAATGTAATATATAGATTTGTTCATGTTTTAGGCCATGAAATGTGTCAAGTTTTATTAGTTGGTAACAAATGAATGAATGAGATCAAAATTATATAATATTTTTAAAACAAAAAAATTAAATGTCAATATTTTTATTTATTAGTCTAATGTCATTTAAAAAATAAATTTAAATGTCATATAATAGGTTGATTGTATACAAGTGTACCTCTCAAATACCATACAACATATGCTTCTATGGGTGTAAATTGATGATCTACAACTAATTTAGAACTTGATTGAAGAACTTCAAGTGATTAGAGATCACCGAGCATTGAACTATTATGTAAGATAATTGTATCAGTTTTATGTTGTCATTGATGTCAACTAGTTTTGACAGTATTTATCATGGAGTTGCAAACATCTAACACATTTGTAGAAGAGAAGAAAAGGATGAAGAACCGAGATATCTACATGGAGGAAGATGGATATGACATATGAGGATAAGGAATACTCTTGGTAACTTATTGATGAGTCTATGACTTCATATTGTTGACTTAATTATATTGCATTAATTTGTTATGAAGTTGGGAGAAAAATGTTACAAAGTAGTGTGGTCGATTAATGAAGCATTCCAATATGCACCAAGCAGTGTAGTTTATACTGAGCATTTTATAAACTGAACTTGTGTTCACCAAGGCATTTCTTTGTTAACCAAGAATGAACAAAAGAACTAAATGATTAGTTTAGCTGATAGAAGTTGATGAGTTGTAAAGTGTATGATCACGGAGTGGAAAGATAAAGTTTGTTATGAGATCAACGACTAGCAAAATTCAAGGAATATCTAATGGAAAAAAATGAAATGTGTTACTAACACATCAACCGAGGAAGGTATAAGCGGGAAAATCAACAAAGGATATTAAGTGGAAAAATCTGATGGATGAAAGGAAAATGGTTTACTTGTCTATTTAAGAGACTAGGGTTTCATTATGAAACTTATGCTGAAGGAAAGGATACTGTTGAGATATCACATGAACAAGCTTCATGCATGCCTGATCAAACTGGTTAAGGAGAACCGAACTGCAGAGATTACTGAGTGTTAGAAAGCTATAATTGAGAGATAGTAAGTTACTGAATATTGTCGAACAAAATTGATATATTGATCAAAGGATTTGAATGAGAATAATATAGATCTGTACATCTACAAATCAAGTTGTATTGTAATCAGATCAACTTCTATTATGGTTTAACCATTGTAATCAGATAAATCTATTAACCAAGTAGACTAGAAAGTCTTGTAATGTCATTCATAGAATGTACATTTGTTATCTTGTCAACCCCATAGTGAATGTTGGTTGAATGATAAAGGTTGGTGTTAAATCCTCTAACAAGGTCACACCTTATAGTGTGTTTTGTAACCTTTAACAAGGTTGGGTCTTTATTGACCTCACTTTAGAAGAGTGAACAATTTTTGGGTTGTTGGTCCTAGGTGGTTTTTCAATTTATAAGGTTTCCACGTTAAATGTCTTGTGTTATGTGTTGATTGTTAGATATCATATTTTACATGTTGCATATTTGATTTGATCAGTAGTTACTACAAGTTATTAACTGGTAATCAGTAAAATCACTGACAGTTTACTATTCTATTATATGTCATGTTTGCACTTTTTTTATCAACATTGTAGATACAAAAGTTTTGAGAAGATTCTAATGGGATGTTGAGTGATACTCCTATATCATGTCATGTTTGGACTTCTTTTATCAGCATTCTAGACACACAAGCTCTAAGAATATTCTAATGGGATGCTAAGTGATACTCCTCTATTATGCCATGTTTGCACTTATTTTTATCAGCATTGCGGAAATAAAAGTTTTTATTAAATTTTCAAATTCCTAATTGGGTGTATGGAAATGAGATGTTTTATTTAATAAAACATTTCTACAATTGTGTATCTACAACTAAATCAACAATGTCAACTCCCACAGAAAAAATCTAATATGCTCAATACAAAAGAAAATAGCTCGCATTGAACATATGGAAAATTTTAATAATTTCTAGTCATATTACTTTGAAAATGGAGATCAAAAATTACTAAAATTAC